>PVLD010027943.1:0-20073 GCA_004027595.1 Dinomys branickii
GGGAGGCGAGGGTGTTGACAGAGGTGTTGAAAGTGGTGATGGTGAAGGTGCTGGTGGTGGAAGTGGTGGTGGTGGAGGCAGTGGGGTGGTGACTGGATGGCAGGAGTTTCCGGAACCCGTGCCTCCATGTGCTTTCACTGCAGGGTCACTGGAGGGGAGCTGTTTGAAGACATCGTGGCACGAGAATACTACAGCGAGGCCGACGCCAGGTGGGCCCCTCCTGCCCCTTGCCCCGCTCTCCCTCTGCCCCACTCCTGCCCCTGCTGTGACCCACCTCTGGCCCTGCAGGGGGCAGCTGGGGGGTAGTGCCAGTCTGCTGTCAGCCCTGCCTGGAGTTCTCTGAGGCAGTAGAGAGGGCAGAGGCAGGCTGTGGGCCTGTGATCAGCGTGGAGGTGTGGTCTGGGGGGGTGGGCCTACCTGCTGCACTGTGCAGAGTCCTCTTCATGGCTGGCTGCGTGGGGAGAGTGGTCATAGGTGTCCCTGACCCTGGCTTGGGATGGCCCAGCTGTGGCCCATAATGAGTCCCTCCTGGCCACCTCACCTCTGAGATGAGCGGTTTCCAAATGCTTATCCTGAAAAGCCAGGCCAGGAGTCCTCTTCTCTGGTGTCCTCTTGGAGCCACCTGCCATGCAGCTTGTTGCAGTAGAGCCGGCTGAGAAGGATGCTGCTGGCTGCCCTTCTGGGCCCCTGCACCTTGCATACTGTGCCCCAGGGCCAGTGAGGGCCAGGGGCACTGGGACTCAGCATAGGGTGGGCCACCTCCCCTCTGTACCCAGACACCGTTCACAGGGCTCAGCCTAGCCCCTGGGCCTCCAGCATGCGGCGCTACAGAGGGACATGTGTCCCATTGTGCTGGGCTGTCTTGTGGGCCTTTGGGTGCCCCTTCCTTGGGGCAGCCTCAGCAGGGCAATGAAGAGGGATGGTGGCCGCAATGATGGCTGTTTGTGGTGTGGCTGCCGGGGGCCACATCAAGGGGGGGCCACACTACCACCAGGGGAGGTGAAGCCACAGTGGGCCCCGACCCTGCTCAGGGGCAGCTGGGGACCTACCCGGCTGTGTCCTCCTCTCTGCCTCAGACCCGCATTCAAAAGTGAAGAAAACTGCAGTGGTTGTCTCCAGGCAGCAGAGTCAGGGATGCTTTGAAAATTTGTATTTTGTCCATTTAAGAATTGTTATTTGCAATACTGGAGATTGAGTTCATAGGAGCCTTATTGCTGAGCTACATCCCAACCCTGTGTGTGTGTGTGTGTGTGTGTGTGTGTGTGTGTGTGCGCGCGCGCGCACGTGCGTGTATGAATTTGGACTAGGAGTTTCATCCAGGGCCTTTGCACTGAGCTGCACCCCCCTTTTTCATTTATTTTGAGGCAAGGGTCTCACTAAGATGCTAAATTACCCAGGCTTAGCTCAGACTTGGGGTTTTCTTGCCTCAGCAGCTGAGTGCCAGGGTTATAGCTGCATGTCACCATGCCTGACTGGGACATCATGCCTGATGGGCTACATCTCTAATCAAGAAAATGAATGTCAGTTTGTAAAGTAGCTTCCTGTAGCTGTGCCCTTTGTCACAGGCCTTAAGTCCCTGTGGGAGATGTGAGTGGCTTGGTCCCACTCGGGCCTGTCTCACACAGCCCGGCAGTGGAGGCCACAGGCTGGCTAGGGCAAGGGACTCTGGGACAGGCAGGGGTGTGGCTTCTTCCTAAGGAAGGGCTCTGGGTCTTGCACAGTAGCCCGAAAGCAGCCTGTCCCCTGGAGAGGAGGAACAGGAGGGCTTTTTGTATTCTGCCTGCCTGAGAGGCAGGAAGTGGAACAGGACCCTAGCGCTGTTCTGGGAATGCCTCCTGGGCAGGTAGGCTCCAGGGTCCTCATGCTGTCTAGGATGAGGCTGAGGGTGGGCCGCGTTCTCCGAGGGAGCCATAGATGCCAGGCAAAGGGCCAAGGCCCCGTTAGCCCAGCAGAGACTCCGGCCACAGATCAGCCCCAGGACCCTGCTGGGAAGTCTGTGGGCCTGAGACCCATGGATGTTCCCCAGGCCTAGTATCCTCTATTGCCCACAGTACCCATCAACCCAACCCACTTGCCTGTATTCACCCTGACCCTACCACCTGTGTCCTCACCTGCCCTCAAGGCCTTCATAGTCACCCCCAGGTGGAAGCCAGAGGGGGCAGCCCAGAGGGGCTTGTGCTCTGGCATGCGGCCTCAGGGATGGAGCAGCCCCGTGTGCTCTTCCAGAGCCTCCACTATTCTGCTCCCTATGGGGAAGACCTTCGGTCTGGTCTGTCTGTGGTACACTCAGGGCGCCCTCTGGTGGCCCTGCTGAGCCAGCTCAGCTGCAAACGCCAAGCTGTCTGCGGGAGCTGGGGCTTCAGGGCGGTTTCTTGTCCTGGGAGCCTTTGGCAAACAGCGGAGTTGCAGAGGGAAGTGCTCTGTGCTCCCACCAGGCCCCTCACACGCTGCCTGCGTGATGGCAGAGGCCTCCCTGCCCAGGGGTCTCCTTCTGGGTCACCTGGCTCAGAAGAGACAGGGTTCTGTCGCCCTGCCCCCCACCATTTCCTCTTTGGGATTCTGGGCTCCTGTGGGGGGTGCCAGGACCTGCAAATCTGTTTTAAATTGCATAGGGAGGGGAGGGCACAGGGAGCCCCAGGGAGAGGCCCCTTCCAGGCCCCCCGCAGATATGACCCGTCCCTACCTGTGGGGCGGCCCCTACCTGTGAGGCGGCCCCTTGTGACGTGGCCAGCACAGGAGAGGGTGTCTTCGTTACATTCTCATCACTGGGACAAAATATCTGACACTCACGAGTTAAAGGGGAAAAATTTCAGCTCACAGTCGGTAGCCGTTTCGGTCCATAGAGAGCTGGCTCTAAGGCAGGGCAGCGTAGCAGAGGGGCATCACAGCTGAGAAACAGCCCACGGCAGGCAGGCAGGAAGGCGGCGGCAGCGGCAGCACGGAGCGCACCCGCCTTCTCTCTTTATATTCCAGCCTGGCTACAAGCCCGTTGCTTGATGCCACCCACACCCAGGATGGGGCTTCCGCTATCCACACACTGAACACAGCCTTCATCCACATGCACACAGCCGAATCCAGCCACTTTCGAAACTCCCCACCTGTGACTGTGTGAGGCTCTGTGGGGACCCCGAGACACAAGCTATCACGAGGGGGACAGAGCCTGGGGACAGAGCCCGGGCACAGTAGCGACTGATGGAGCATCCACCGGGGAGCCATGGGGTGTCTGCCCCACAGGCTTCACTGGAACTCACCGCAGGAGCACGGAAAGCAGGGAACTCAGCTCCTCACTGGGTGGAGGGGGAGGGAGAGGGTCAAGTGCAGGGCAGGGTGGCCATCTTGACACTTACAGGTCTGGTCTGGGCAGGTGTACCGAGGGTCCCCAGGTACCTGCCCAGCACACCTCTCAGATGAGTTTCCACAGGGCTGTTCTCAGGAGGAAAAGGAAACAGACTTCCTGAGCTCATTTCTAAAGGGAAAGTAGCATTTTTTATTTTGTAGTTTGTGGGAAAGGTTGAAGGATGTTCAAATCTTTCGCAAAAGAGAGAAAACAACATTCAAAATATTTAGAATATATTATTAGAAAGGAACTTAGAAGCCAGGCATGGTAGCATATGACTGTAGTCCCACCTACTTGGGAGGCTGAGGTGGGAGGATTGCTTGAGTTTAGGGGGTCAAGGTCCAACTAGGTGACAGCTGAGATCTCACCTTGAAAAAATAAAAACAAACAGAAATCAGTCTGACTATGAAATCTGACCCTAGGGAGATGCTGACTGTACCCAGAGGGTGACTTCCCAGACTAGAATAACATCCAGAAGCCCACTCGGGCCCACACTGCTGCTTGAGATTACCTGTCTGTCTCTGTCTCTCCAGGGCTGGGGATTGAACTGCACATGCTGGGCAGGTGCTCTACTACTGAGCTACTCCCCAGCCCTTGGGAATGATTTTGACCAAAAAGTGATGTTCTAAGCTGGGCAGAGCGTAAAGCAAAGCCTCAGAGGGATTGTGTCTGCCCAGGGAGGAGGCCAGGACTGCTCTGCATGGCTGTCCTTTCCCCCGTGCAGGCCGGTGTTGTCCCTATGAGTGGACACCGTGCCGGAGCCTGTGTCCTGGGAAATCCCGAACTGCTAAACCAACGCGCTCATCCGAGGCGCTGGGGACTGTCCTCGAGGAGCCATGACACATGTGATAGTTGGCCAGGTGCAGGGAGGGCCCGGGCCACACTGGCTGCTGCCTGTGGACATGCAGAGTGGTCTCTGGAGCTATTAGCCCTGCCAGGAGGACAGTCAGGGAGGACCTGGGGTGAGCATTGGCCCTGTGCTGGGGGGGAGTCAGGATGGGTTGCGGAGCGCCTGGCCCCAAGCTGCTGCCAGGGCATGAGAAGGTCTCTCAGAAGCCTGAGGCTGAGGAAGCTCAGTGAGAGGGCTCCACTTCCTGTCACAGGGCGGACTTGAGGGCTGCACGGGCGGGTAGGGCCTCTGCTGGTCTGTGGGTGTGGCACTTCCCAATGCCATGCCTGGCAGAGGGGAGCCCTACAGGGCTAAGTGGCCATGTGATGACTGAGGGACAGCTGGCCCAGAGGCCTAGGACACACCAAGGCCTGGAGTGCCTGCAGGCCCCAACTATCCCTGCTGTGCAGGAGTGCATGACAGGCCTGTTGGCCGCTAGGAGGCGCTATGCACCCTGCCGGCCTGAGGGCAGCACGGAGCCTCCGCCTCCGCCCCTGGAGGTCTGCGGTGGGGGCTGAGGTCTAGGAAGTCCACAAGCCCCATGTGGTGGACAGAGTGATGCCAGGCCTGCAGCGGACTGAGCATCACCCCAAGAGAGAGGTGACTGGGGTCCAGATGCGAAGACAAGTGATGGCTCCAGGCTCGGGAAGGAACTGTGGGGAGTAGTGGCTGCTGACCACTGATGCCCCCTTTGAGCAGCAGGAGTGGCAGAGGGGCGGGCAGGTGGGGAGACCGAGGGCAGTGCGGTGGGCAAGGGATTGCGGCTCCAGCCTCTGGTGGCTGAGGAGGACAGAGCTCAGCAGCCCACCACTCCATCAGGGTGCGGCAGGCTGCACTGCACCCCGTGCCTGGGCCCGGCTCCAGGCATTGCGTACTCAGGGCTGGTGGCCCTGGGCCTGCTGTGATGACGAACGGGTGCCAGGCAGGTGGCCTGAGGCAGCTGGGAAGGGCCTGTCTACAGACTCCTCCTGGAGAGTGGGACTCCGTGTTGGGGCCACCCTTGCTGAAGGAGCAGCAGTGCCTGGGAGCTGAGCTGGACACCCCAGGGCTGGCAGAGTCCAGCTGTCCAGCACACAGCCTCTAGCCAGTGAACATGTGTATATTCACGTGGGCTTAAGTGAAGTCATGTGCACACTTGGGCATTGACACTGCTCCAGAGCTGGGCTTTGGCCTGGGCTCACCACACACAGTGGCTCCCATGCTTCTTCCTTGCCCACTCTGCCTTCCCTGCCTCAGTTTCCCATCCCCCGCCCCACCCTCGCACAGCCTGGCTTACGGAGTGTAGGTGAGCCTGGCTTCTGCAGCCTAGGGTCAGTGTGCCCAAGCTGAGCTGGGGCACGCCAGGAATGGGTGCCCCTGAGAGTCCGGGCTGTGGGCCTGGCCCTGACCCCCAGAGCAGGCGGGGGCCAGAGGGGAAAGCAGGGCTGGTGCCAGGTGGCCGCGGCGGGGGCCAGAGGGGAAAGCAGGGCTGGTGCCAGGTGGCCGCAGCCCCACCAGGCAGCATCTCCTGCCTCAATGCCCTGCATCTTCTGCATGCCCCCCACCGGGCTGGGGACTGTGTCCCAGCCACACAGCCCACCCAGGCCACCGCTCTAACCTGCCTGCTGTTTGCTGCAGTCATTGCATCCAGCAGATCCTGGAGGCCGTACTCCATTGTCACCAAATGGGGGTCGTCCACAGAGACCTCAAGGTGAGTTCTGACCCTGCTGTGCGCGGGGTCTGTGGTCCGCACTGCATGCTGAGTGAGAGACTGGGCATGTGCTGTGAGGGCCATGGGGTGTGGGCAGGTGTGTGTGTGTACTGCGTGCTTGCATGGAGGACTGAGTATTTGTGTATACGTGTGTGTACATGCCTGTGTGTAAGGGCTCCTGTGTGCCCTGTGCACACAAGGGCGTATGGGCATGTGTATATGTGTGTGTACGTGAAGGCCTGTGTGCAGTGCATATATGTGAGAATGTACACTGTGGGTACATGGAGGGGTCTGACATACATGTGTGCACGTGAAAGTGTATGTACATGGAAACCTACTTCCGTGTTCTGTGCATAATCTGTGTACACATAGACACAGGTGTGTGTCTGTGTATGGGTGCACAACAGTGCATGTGTGTGTGTCTGCGTGTGTGTACGTGTGTGTGCACAGGCGTGTGCACATATGGTCATGTGTGTATGTGTGCGCCTTGGGGGTGTGTGCGTATGGGCTGTGTGAATGTGTATGGAGGTGTGCACACACACGTGCAGGCACGCAGGTGTGTGTGAGCAGGTGCCGAGGCACATGTGGACATGTGGAACATCTGCACACCTTCTGCCTGGTGCTCCAGGGCTGGAAGGGGCAGCTTCTCAGCCTGCCTGGTAACAGAAGTGTCCTGAGGGGCTCGATTTCTACCGAGAGGAGGCCCTGGCAGGTGGGGACATAGGTGACGCAGCTGGTGCTGCTGGGGGCAGGGTGGTGCGAGCTGGTCTCGCCCACCTCTCCCTCCCAGCCTGCTCTCTGCTGCCTGGAGCTGAGCTGTGGGTGCCAGGCTCTATTTCAAAGGTCTGTCACCCCAGGGTACAGGGTGGCTGCCGCTTCTCCCTGCTCCCTCTCCTTCCCGCCGACCTCTCCTCCAGCCCACCGCCCCCACGGCCTGCCCAGCTGCTGCTGCTTGGAGGCTGGTGGACCCAGGCCCAGCCCTGAGGGTGCAGCACCAGTCTTGGGCTGAGTGTCCTGCTGGTCAGGACCCTTCCCTCAGCCATGACTGAGGGGTGCTGGTCCTTGTAGCTGCCCCCTTGGCCATTTCCTGTGTGTCCAGCCTTGGTCAGGGTCCCCGAGAGGAGGGGCCTGGACATCAGACGTGGGCACTTTGCCCCAGGATCCATGGTCTAGGTGGTTAATTTGGGGGCTGAGGTACAGAAGTTGTAGGTGCTCTCCACTGCCCCATCTGGGGGAGATAGAAGCCTTGCTGCGGGACCAGAGTACCCTTCCTGCTCTGGAGGCCCTGGAGGGGCCACATATGGGTTTGGTGGAGGGCAGAGACCACAGTGCCCTCTTGGGCCATGGAGGAGAAGCCCGGGGTGGAGGTCTGGCAGTGTGGCCCTGGGCCAGGCCATCCTACACATCCCTCTGGGGCCCCTGCCACCTTGCTCCATGCTTCCTGGGGCCTCCTGCCCCCAGTGCCCCGCGTCAGGCCCAGGAGCAGACCCAGGCCAGTTCTTGTTCTCGCTGTCAGATTCTCAATGTGGGAGCAGACTGGGCTGCTGGGCCCCTGCCCGCCTCACAGTGGCAGAATCTAGATGGACAGGCCCTTCCCTCACAGTGTGTCACTGTGAGTCAGAGGGAGAAGTGACAGACATGGACAGGATGTGTCTCTTCACATGGGATTGGTGCATTGATTGCATCTGTTGCAAGGACCACGTGACCCGTGCTAAGTCTCGGGACCAGAGCCAGCAGCGGGTGGGGTGGACATATGTTGTTTCTTTGGTGACTCATTGTTAGTGGCAGTGTGACCCACAGAGGCCCTGTGTCTGGGATTGGGAGAGGCTCAGTCGCCAATGAAACGTGTGGCCCGAGGGTCCAGGGCTCAGGCCCTCGGTCCGGGGAGAGCAGTCCCTGAGCTAGGAACACATGTCCTTCACCCTGAGCCAGGACACTGTCCAGAGCGGGCCTGAGCCACCTTTCCAGAAGCACACGAGTGGGCAGATGGGTAAAGCAGGGCCTCCTTCCTGCTCTTGTACAGTGCTGACAGGAGCCCTGGCCTGGTAGCTGGATGTTCTGGACTGCTCCGGGCACTGCAGCCCCTGGGCATTCCTCCTTGAGCTCAAGGTGGGCTAGAACTGCCCAGCAACTCAGCAGACCTCCCAAACACTGGAAAGGGGAGGCTTGACCTGCCCCAGGCTGTGGGGACCGTGGCACTCATGCTTGCTTGTAAGGTGAGCTGGAGGTTTGGGCCTGAGAGACCCCCCAGTTCCTGAGCTGAGATGCAGGGGATCCGAGTTTGTGCTGAAAGTCACCTTCCTTCTGAAAGGATGGCCACTCACTGTCCCCGGGAAGAGGGGGTCTGGAGGGTACAGGCCTGGCACTCACCCAGCCTGGGACATGGTCAGGCGTGTGCACCCTTCTCCTACAAACTTGTCACCTCTGTTTCTCTCCCCTCCTCTGGGCCTCACACTGTGCTCGTGGCCACCTCTTTGTAGCCCGAGAACCTGCTCCTGGCCAGCAAATGCAAAGGGGCTGCGGTGAAACTGGCGGACTTCGGGCTGGCCATTGAGGTGCAGGGGGACCAGCAGGCGTGGTTTGGTGAGTGCTGCGGGGAGGGCAGGGCATGCGGGGGACCCCTCTCAGCCCTTCACAGCCCTTCCCCTTTGGCAGGCTTTGCAGGCACGCCCGGCTACTTGTCCCCTGAGGTGCTCCGCAAGGAGGCGTACGGCAAGCCTGTGGACATCTGGGCATGCGGTGAGACTCCTAAGTGGAGCTGGGGGCATCTTAGGCTTGGGGGTTTCTTTGAGGGCCGAGCACGGGGCTCAGGGCTGTCGGACCCTGGCAGGTGTGTGTTTGGCCGAGGCCTCCTCTGGGGGCCTGTGCTCAAGGCCCCGCCCTGTCTCAGGAGTGATCCTGTACATCCTGCTGGTGGGCTACCCGCCCTTCTGGGACGAGGACCAGCACAAGCTTTACCAGCAGATTAAGGCCGGAGCCTATGACGTGAGTGTGTAGGGTGGGGCGGGGTCCCCCGGCCTGGCCTGTGTGCTGCTCTCCCATCCCTGGGGTGCCCCGGGGAGGGGCTTCAGTCTCAGCCTGTGCCCTTTTTCCCATCTAGTTCCCATCCCCTGAGTGGGACACAGTCACTCCTGAAGCCAAAAACCTCATCAACCAGATGCTGACAATCAACCCTGCCAAACGCATCACGGCCCACGAGGCCCTGAAGCACCCGTGGGTCTGTGTAAGTCAGCCTCGCTTCCCTGGGGCAGGCTGTTCACTGAGGTGGCGAGGAGGCGGCCCTGTTCTGCTCCTCACACCTGAAGGCACACTGGGTTCCCTGGATATTCTTGGCAGCCTCTGGCCTGAGACACGCTGGTAGTTTTTGAGGACGAGCCTTGGGGGGGGCATAAAGAACAGAAGAGGCCACTTTCTCCTGTCCCCAGTCCTGTCTGTGCAGGGACAGAAGCAGGTAAACTGGGGACACAAGGCCTGAAGTCACAGATGGGTGGGGTGGCAGGTGGTAGCTGGCTGCCCTCAGCGTGTGAGGCTCAGGGATGGTGAGCTAGGACAGACCAAGCCCAAAGCCCAAAGCCCCGAACCTCTCCTGACTGACTGGGGTCCCTCCCCTTGGGGACAAACAGAGGCTTCCTGGGACTGCTCATGACTATGAGCCAGCCCATGACTATGCCTTCCCCTGCAGCAACGCTCCACTGTGGCCTCCATGATGCACAGGCAGGAGACTGTGGAGTGTCTGAAGAAGTTCAATGCCAGGAGGAAGCTCAAGGTGAGCGCTGCTCAGCCCTGGCACTGGTGAAATCCCACTTCCCTGCTCAGGGAGTGTTGGCCTGACTGATTCTCCCCTAAACCCCAGGGTGGCAGCCCCAGCCCTGGGCCTGTCAGGGAAAGGAGAGGGTGCCCTGGTGACAGGTGGTCCTGGTGGCTCCTGAGTCTTGGGGGCCTTGAAGCACCTGCGAGTCATGTCATGGGCAGTGGGTAGGCTCAAGGCCATGTTTCAGTTCTGGACCTTGGTGATCCGCCTCAGGGCCGCTGCTGGGTTCCAGGCTCTTCCTCTGCAGAAGCCTGAGCTATTAGAGGACAGAATGGGGTCATGCTTCTGGCCAGCAGGGGGCGCTAACAAGTCGGCCCTGCTGTGTCTGTCTCCTCTCAGGGTGCCATCCTGACCACCATGCTGGCCACACGGAATTTCTCAGGTGAGATACTCTTCTCCAAGGAGGACTGACGCCACTTCGCCCTGCAGGCTGTGGCGGGAAGTCCTGCTGGGGCTTGAGCCTCTGTCATCAGCTCCCAGCTGGCCCCTGGGCTCCCTCCTGGGGCGACTGCTGGGCTCGGCCACCCCCTGCCCTGTCTCCTCTGTGTTGGGTCTGTGTCCTTCGCCCGACACCTCAGTGTTTGTGCCGCCTGCTGCCCTGCCTGCACACATGTCTGTCCAGGCGTCTGTCCGGCAGCCTGTGGCCTCCTGTGTCCAGGGGCCTCAGCGCTGTGCTGTGCATGGGAGGCAGCAGAGGGTAGGCTGCGTGGGGTCTGTGTACTGCACTGGGGACAGCCCTCCTGAGCGCTGGCTGCTCAGGGTGGACAGTGGGAAATGAAACCTCAGGGGTCTGCTGGAGACCCCGGGGCCCTGCAGGCCCCAGCGCCCCAACAGCCTTGCCCGTGGCTTCGTCGTCCGACACCGCGTGTGCGAGCGTCTGTGGCCGTCTCTCGTTGTCCGTCTGCATCTGGCACCCCCTTCCTGTTCCTTGCTGTGACGCCATCCTGCCTGGAATGGGCACGCACGGTCACACCAACACTAACGGGACTGTCTGTCTGCTGTGTGCCGCTCGCCTGCGCCGGGCGCCAGAAGCCCCCTGAGGGGCTCTGAGAGAAAGGAGGCGAACGTTCTTCCATGTCAGTCGGCCCAGTCTTGTTTCCCTCTCCTGAGAAAGGGACTCTGGAGCCACCTGCACCTTAACTCTAATCTTCTTCTGCTTCCTTTGTCTCTTCTCTTCCCGCACCTCGCCCCCACCCCATGTGTGTCCGCCCCCAACCCCTCGTCTCTAACCCGGCGCTAACAGTGGGCAGACAGACCACCGCTCCGGCCACAATGTCCACCGCGGCCTCCGGCACCACCATGGGGCTGGTGGAACAAGGTAGATGTGTCTTGCCCAGCGTCCGCCCGCTCCTGCCCGCCCTTCCTGTTGGCATGCAGCCCCCCGCTGCACGCAGCCGCTGGCCAGGCCCCCAGAGCTGCCCCAGAGGCCCCCGGGAGCCCCTGCTCCCGCCGTGGTCACAGCCCGGCAGAGCCCATCTAAGACAGGGAGGTGACCCACCCACCCATCTCCTCACCTGCAGGAGCGGCTGGCTAGGTGGCCCTGGGGTGAGGGGGTCTGGAGACCTCCACTGAGAGTGACGTGAGCATTACAGGGAGCCACAGAGCCTGCTACCAGGGGTCTGGACCCTGGAGCAGCGCTGGTGAGGCCAGGGTGCTGTCCTTGGGGAGCCAGGGCTGCGGCCGGCCCCCTGTCAGCTGATGGAGCTGGTGGTCTGAGTTGCAGAGTCCCCCCCAGCAGGTCTGCCCTAGTATAGGGAGCGGGGATGGGGCAGGGGATCTCTGCACCCTCAGGCTTCATGAAGAGCTCTGATTCTTTCTGGAGCCTTCTCACCAGGTCCCAAATCTGAGGGAGGAGGCAGCTCTGCTGACCCCTAAGGCCTGGGTGGCCCAGGGACCTCCTTCTGGCTCCACGGTTGGTCCCCAAGCTGAGGGTTGGCACAGGTGTAGGACCAAACTTCAGATCTTATAGGAGCCTCCGGTGTCTCCTGGGGGCAGGATGGAGCGCCCAGGGTGTGGGGACCTCTCTCCCTGGACCCACCAGGCCACAGCGAGGCCTCCTGGGGGGCAGTTTAAGCATCTGGGAGGGCCCAGCAGACAGGCCCAAGCCCACATTTGCAGCCTTTCTGGAGCACATGTGGGAGAGAGTGGCTAGGATGAGGAAAAGATGAAGCCAGAGGCTCCCGGGGACCCATTGCCCAGGGACAGCAGCGCGACACAGGCCACCTCTGAGCCACGCTGTGCTAGGGCTCCCGCTGCAGTGCCCACCTGCCTGCAAGTCAGCCAGGGCGGCGGTGCATGAGGCCGCTAGCATGTGCGGCTCTGCCCGGGCACCTGGGCCACTCTGTCCTGGAGGGGTCAGTGCATGTGGGCGGAGCCTGGCATGGCTGTCCAGGGCAACTAGCTAGGGGCCGAGGCAGGGGCGGGGCTGAGGGTCCCATGTACCCTAGGGACAAACATCTCTGCCATATGTCCAGGTGGGGGGGGTCCCTTGTCCAGCAGGGAGGCCCTGGCTGCAGAGTAGGCTGCAGTGCGGCCTCCACCCTCCCTCCTGTGTTAGACAGGTGTGCGTGCAGAGGGGATCACCCCTGGTAGCCAGCTGCTTGGCTTGAGGCGGGAGACGGGTGGGTTCCAGCTGGGTGTCTATCTTTGGTGCCTGCTGCACCTAGTAAGTGCTGTTGAGGGGAATTGCCACAAAGGAGGCTCCCCTCCTGGGAATGCCAGTGTGGACGGTGCACAGGGTCCTGGCCGTGGTGACTCTGGCTAGCCCACGACAGATGTGGATGCTGAAGCAAGAAGTGGCCTAGGAAATGGGGGGTGGGGTTGTGTGCTCATGAAGGGCTGGGCTGGCGCGCCACTGTACTGTGCCCGAGACATGCCCCGGGGCTGGCATCAGAAGGGGTCCCTGGGGAGGGAGGGAGTTGTGTGACCCAGGTGTCTGCCCAGGCCTGGGCCTCAGAGTGGCCTATGTGAGTCCTCAGGAGAGCATGTCCTTTTACTTCCTGTGGAAAACTTTTTAATACCTCTGGTGGAAATCTGGGCTCTGACAAGCTCGTGGTCCTAAACAGGACCCCCTTAAGCTGAAGGGCAATCCTGTGGTCTCCCTGGCTGAGAGGGAGGTGGGGGGTACTGTCCTGCCTGCCAGGTCTTGGAGTGGTGCTGGCTGTGCAGGTCCCTACACAGACTCCAGCTGGAAATGTGCAGGGCTGGCCCAGCTGTGGGCCCGAGGGAGGCGAGTGAGGCACCTGTGTGTGCTTCCCATGGAATTCGCCACATCACTGAAGCCTGTGTCCCTAAAGAGGACAGAGGTCCTCCCTGATGCTCAGCTCCTGGTGACAAGGGTCCTCAAGACAGGGATGAATGTCTCGTTCCTCAGGCCCCAGGGAGGGCCCAGGCCCCTGTGGCCCACAACAGGCCACCAGCAGGGAGAGGGGCTCCAGGCCTGGGGACAGCTGCGTGTTAGAACAAGGGACGGTGGGGAGGCTGGGATACACAGACAAAGAGGCAGTGCCTGACAGGGACTGGCCTGTCCATGAGTGGGGCACAGAGAGGGTCCAGCAGAGAGCGGAGGAGTTGGACACTCTGGCTGCAGTGCAGTGGGGACCACAGACAGGACTGCCCAAGGGCATCGGGGACCTGGTCCCTGCTGCGGCCTCAGAGGGTGAAATGCAGAGGGGCCCCGGGGAGTCGGGTTTAGGGTTAAATCTGTGGGCGCTGGAGCCACCCCTGGGCTCGTGAGTTAGTGGGTCAGTGAGGCAAAGGGGCTGTGAGCAGAGACGATGTGCCCACTACCCAGGGCTGTGCCCACCTTCTGATCCCCAGGCCAGGCCCCACAGGCAGAGTGGGGAGGCGCTGGCCATAGTCACATGGCAGGGAGGGAGGTGGTCTGCAGGCAGGGCCAGGGCCGAGGCCTGGCTTCTGAGTGGAACCGCGCATCCGTCTGCCAGCCTCCACAGGCTCCTGCCCATCCCTCCTGCAAGCCAGCATCAGGGCCGCCCTGGGGTTTGTGGGGATGCTGAGACCCCCAGGGTCCTGGCCTCAGGGAGCCAGGTGGCTGGGGGTTCACACTCTAACTGTATAAGCCGGCCCTGCCACACCTGGGGGAGACTCTGTTTGAGAACAGCAGCCCAGACCTGAATGTGTCCATCAACCTCCACGTCCCGCACAGGCCTGCCTTGGGGCGGCAGGCAGGGAAGCCCGAGGTCATGTGTGCAGCTGGTGGGCAGGGGCCACTGCCTCACTCCTGGGCCTGGGGGTGAAGAGCCCCCGCCTCCACGCCGCCCTGTGCCGCGCCAGCCCCTGACGCTTCTCTAACCTGCTGTGCCTGTGTGCGGGGCCAGGATGGGCTGGCTTCGCGGCCCCGGGTGAACGCCTGCCCGACCAACAAATCTTGTTTTCTCTCTTCCTCTCTTTCCCCCTCTTCAACCTTTCCTTTTCTGTAAGGTAAGCTGACTTCCTCTTTTTTCTTTTTGTTCTGTAATTAAAATTCTAACCTCTGCTGTGAAGAGTGTAGATTCTGGGGTTGGCGGACAGAACCAGGCCTCTCAGACTTCCAAGGGGCTGCTGGGCCCCAGGGGTCACCTGCTGGGCTGAGCATCCTGGGAATTGGGGGCAAAGATGCCAGTGCTGGCCCCAGGCATTGACACAAAGAAGTTGTCCCCGCAGCCAGGCACCAGACAGCTCAGGAGGACAGCAGGGCAAAGGCCACTGGTCCCAAGGCCGTAGTCCCAGTGGGTGGCAGGCGTCTGGCTGGGACGGGGCTCTCTGTGTGGCCGTGGCAACCAGGGCTCGATGGTTCCTCCGTGCCCTGTGGAGCCCTGGGGCTGCAGAAGACGATGTGGGAGGGACCAGCGCTGGGGTGAGGGTCCCTGGGCAGTCTGGGATGGCCCCTGCCAGGTCCTGTTGCTGCTCTGGGCCAGGCTGGGGCTAAGGCACAGCTGCCTCGGGGCCTGGGGCTCCCCTGGAAAAGAGCTGAGGTGGGTGGGGGCAGGGCTGCAGGGGGCCCAGGCCCACCGCTCAGGGTGCCTCCTTCCCTCCCCATGCAGCAGCCAAGAGTTTGCTCAACAAGAAGGCGGACGGAGTCAAGGTGAGGCCCTGCCGCTCCGCACCGGCCAGCCTGGGAGGGGTGGGCGCCCCTTCTCCCCTAACCGCTCCTCGTCTCTCCACAGCCCCAGACAAACAGCACCAAAAACAGTTCGGCCATCACCAGCCCCAAAGGGACGCTCCCTCCTGCCGCCCTGGTACGGAGCCCACAGCCCCAGCCCCCCACAAACCCCTCTGGCAGAGAGACCTGTCCCCAGTCTCCACTGTGTCCAGGCCCAGGGATGGGGGCTGTGTCTCCAGAGGGTAGAGGATCTGTTGCACAGGGTCAGGCAGGTGCAGGGCTCTGGGGAGCCCCCCGTGGGGCATAGCCTCTCACTTCACCCTCTTGTGGGTCACCTCACAAGCATGCAGCAAGAGGCTTCTGGAGGTGGGCAAGACAGGGACAAGGAGGGCTCCCTGTCTCCAGGGCCTCATTCCCGGCCTCTAGGCACCAGGCTGGGCTCTAGCACGTTGTGGTGTAGTGGCCCTGAGTACAAGGAGGAGGCCTGGCGGTGTGGGGTGCATCCCCAGGCAGCAGCCAAGGCAGGGAGCCAGGGCCATCAGAGCTGCTGGCAAACCCTGCTGGGCTCACAGCCCTCTGCCAGGGAGGGGAGAGGCAGTGCGATGTCCCTCCTACCCCTGAAGGATATCTGGCCAGTCTTGGGCCACTGGCCATGGGGTGCTGTGTGCAAGGGAGAACCACCTGTGGAGGTGGTGCCAGCTCCATGCTGTGTCACCTGAGTACCCATGCTGTGCTGGGGGTGTGAGGTTTGCTGGAAGTGTGCTTGGTGTCCCCTCGGGGTCCAGCTGGCTTCCAGGAGGCAGCTGAGCCTGCTGGAGCAGCAGGCTGTGGCAGGAGGGTGCCAGGTGCCCGCCCCCAACATGCCGGCCTCGCAGCCAGCCTCACCTCGGACTCTGTCCGTCCATTGCCACGCCCACTCCATGGCATCACCAAGCCTGTGTCCCCGTGCTGGACAGGGCCCAGGCAGCACAGTGGGGAGAGCTCCCCGAGTTGCGCTGCAGCTCCTCGCTGCTCCAGACTTCCGTGCTCTGGGTGTGCAGGCCGGTGAGCACCATCTCAGCCTGGGGCGATCTGTGGTTCCACCCACCCGCTCCTCTCCCCCGAGGGCCATCGCTGACCTCCGCTCCTCCATCCCTCTCGGGCCATCTTGCTGACCGCCTGCGCCTCCATCCCTGTCCCCTCTGCTCTGCACTCTCTCTGGTGGATTCTGGCCGCCGCCCACTCCTCTCTCTCCCTGGCTCCCGTCCCCTGCTTCCTTCTTTCTCACTCTCCGTCTTTCCTTCCTCTGTCTGCCGCCTTCTATAGGAGCCTCAAACCACCGTTATCCATAACCCAGTGGACGGGATTAAGGTACTGCGCCGCTCTCTCCTCCTCCCCCTTCCTCGGGCAGGAGGCACCGGGCCCAGGACGAGGGTCTGGACGGTGGCCCGGGGAGGCCCTGTGCTCAGAGTGTGTGCGGTGACAGCAAGACACACATGTCAGGAAACAAGCTCCAACGGCTGCACCATGTCATGGGTGGCTGTCAGCTGGGCTCCAGGGTGCCCTGATGCTGGGGCCAGGTCCACTTCTTGGGGACAGCATCCCCCACTTCTGCTGCCCTCCTCCCCCAGCCCCCTGTGTGGCCCCAGCGCTTCCTGCTGAGTGGACCCCTTGCTCTCTCTGCTGTGCCATCTGCTGCCATCACATCGGCATCATCGCGGGGCCGGGGCGGGGCTGGCTCTTGGTGGCGCTGGGAGGGATGGCAGGAGCTGGGCATTTCCAGGACTCAGTCATGCAGGGCGGGCAGATCAAACTTCCGTCTGGGGCCTGGCCCCCCACCAAGCGCCCATAGTGCCTTGAGGGGCCCTTCTTTCTGGCCAGGGCCTCACCCTGGCTGTCCTCAGAAGACACCTGTTCTGAGGTGGGAATCAGGGCCAGTGGACGCCCACAGCACTGCACACCAATGGCCTGGCTTCCTCCTGTCTGGGTGCCAGGCATCCCTTGGGCCCTGCGTGTCTGGGTGGGTTGTGTCTTCCATGAGGGGGCCTGGACATCCTCTGAGGCTGGGCTGACCCTTTTCTTGAAGATCCCACTTCTGACCTGGACCAGAGTAGAGAGCAGCTGGGGTCCAGACGAGGGATTGGTCCTTCAGGGGCCTGAGAGGTTGTTCCTTCTGAGGGGTGCAGCGGGCCTCTGGGGCACATGGGTGCTCTTTTTGTCTGAAAAAGCTAGACCCGAGGATCTCATGTCTTCTGGCGGAGAGGGTGTGAGCGCAGGTAGACCCTGAGAGACCCCGTCAGAAAGCATCTCTCCCTGTCTGCCAGAGGTACAGGGCTCTGGCCCCTCCGCGTTACCAGCAGTCAGTGCAGTCCCAGGTTTTAGGGTCACGGGATGTTTAGTTCCTCCCGTTGGAGAGTCCACCGAGCACCCTGGGTCTTGGGGATGTGCACGGCCATGTGGGGCATGGTGAGCCCCGGGGGCGCCCTTCTCCCCCAGTCCTGCACTGTGAGGACTGTTAGGGCTGGCATCCTGTGGTGGCAGGGCCTGTCCCCAAGCTCTGATGGAGCAGCTGGGCTGGTCCCATGGCCAGCCACGCCCTGGCTAACCTGGGCTGTGTCCTGACCCACACCTCCCTGTCTCTTCAGGAGTCTTCGGATAGTACCAACACGACCATGGAGGACGAGGACGCCAAAGGTACCTGCTGGGCCGCACTGGCCACTCCTCGGGGCGGGGACTCCGGGGGTCCTGCATCCCGTGCCATAGAGATGTGTGTGGTGGCTCCGAGGCAGGGGCCGTGCAGTGTCCAGGGAAGAAGCCACAGCTGTGCAGTGAGACCTGCTCTCCTCTCTGGCCTGAGCACGTGGGTGGAGCTTGCTCAGCGACCCATTCTCTAGTTCCTTAGACTTGTGACTCTGTCCGCCTTGTGGGTGAGTGAAGGGGTGGCTGAACCTACTCCCGCGCATCTGCCTCACTGTGGGCTTGTGTGCCGCCCCGAGCTGGGGGTCCCCCCAACTGAGCCAGCAGAGACCTCTCCTATTTCCCCTGAAGCCCCCAGGGCCAAGCATCAGCAAGTGGTCCCCAGCCTGTCTGCCTCATCTCCTCCCCGGGTCAGAGCCTCAGGACTCCAGCCACCTGCCTAGGCACCACTTAGGTGCTAAGCTGTCTTCAGCACATCCCTAGGGGACAGACGGGTCACCTCATGTCCTCCCCCTTCTCCCCAGCTGCAACGCTGTCCCCAGTGTCACCATACTGCAGTGTGGATGCCACAGGGCCCTGGGCCCTCACACAGGCGAGGGGGTATCCACCAGGTCCCCCATAGACAGAGTGGGATTGTGGGTGGAATGTGTGTCCTGTCCCAGGCCCCGCCCTCAGCTATCCGGGACACGGAGCCTTGGCCCTATGAAGGATAGGGGAAGAAGGACAGAAGTAGCATGTGAGGCTTGGAGCTTGGGTGGGGAGCAAGGTCAGGTAGGCCCAGGACCACTACCCCTTGATCTCAGCCTTGTCCTGCCAGAGAAGCCCCCACCAAGCCACAATGTAGGGCAGGCCCAGGCTGGATCCAGCAGCCATCAGGCCATGGTGACTGTCCCTCACACTGCCTGGCCTGGTCTCATCCAGCTCTCCTGACCCTGAGGATGGCCTCTGGGCGTGACCATTCCCCATCTCCCAGCCCCCTCGGTGGCCTGGGGTTCTGCAGCCCTAACCGCCCTCTCGCCCGTTCTGGTGCCGAGCCCGCCCACCACCATCTCTCCTGAGTGCCTGCTGCCCACTGCCTACCTCCGTTCTAACCCGGCCCCTCATACCCTTGGTGACTTGAGCTCAGTGAGGTGGGGCCCCTGCCCTGTCGTTGTTGGCTTTCCTTACCCTCTGCTGGCCCCACGTAAGTAGCTGGGGCCCTGCTTCTGCAGGTCACTTGGGAGGACCTGGCAACCCTTCGAGGGGAGACCCAAGTACCAGGCCAGCTGAGTGGGCAGCTGGCTCCAGCCCCCCAGCCCCCGCTGGGCTCCCGGGGCTGCCTCTGCCCTGTAGGTGCTGCCTTGTGCACCCAGCCAGGGGGAGACTGCCCTGCCTCCTTCCTGCTCGGGGCTGCAGGGCTGCCCTTGGCTGCATGGTCACCAGGGCCCCTCCTGCCCCTCCTGTCAGCTCTGCCACCTCCTCATCTGTCTGTCTGTCTGTCCTCTGCTCATGTGCTGTCTGTTCCGCCCCAGCCCCCAGGATCTCTGACATCCTGAGCTCCGTGAGAAGGGGCTCGGGAACCCCAGAAGCCGAGGGCCCCCTCTCTGTGGGGCCCCCGCCCTGCCTGTCTCCGGGTCTCCTAGGCCCCCTGCCCACCCCGTGTAAGTAGTGGTGCCTGGCCTGCTGTCCCTCCGCCAGGCTCGCGCAATGGCCGTGTGCACAGCTCCCCACGGGCACAGTGTCCGGTGGCATTGCCAGGCTCAGCTCCTGCCTGCCCTCCTTCCCGCTGCCCGCTGCACGCTGCCCACCCCCTGCCTCCCCTAGCTTGTGAGCTCCCCACACCCGGGCAGTCAGCTTGTCCCCTCTGGGGCTCTCAAGCCCCTTTGCTGGACAGACTCCAGCCCCCTGACCTCACCCCAGACGCCCTGTCGTGGTCATGGCACCCAGGAGCCTGCTCCCAGGGCTGTCTCTGGTCCCTGAGCGCCCCAAGCCCCAAGCACCACTTCTGTAGTTGTTGGGGTTGGTGGGGATCAGGGAGGTGCTGGGACTGTGACCCCAACCACGGTCCCCGTGGCTCAGGGACAAGGCTTCCCTCCCCTGACCAGGCTGCCTGTGTGGCAGGGCCGTGCCTTCAGATGTCCTTCCTTCCTGCCCACCCTCTGCCCCAACCAGCGCTCTCAGCTCTGTCCCGTGCAGTGTCCCCTGGCTTCTTGTCGCCTGGGCTGCTCTCCTCCGAGGGCACCTCTGCCCACGTGGTTTCAGCTCTGCCAGCGAAAGACAGGGCTCTGCCTCCATCCCAGTGCGCCGCCCCGGCCCTTCAGCTGCCAGCAGCCTCCACAGCCTCCCCGCCCTCATCTGTCAGCCCGTCCTTGTCCGTCCCGTGGGTCTCCGTCCCCACGGCCCCGTGCGCTCCGTGTCCTCTTGTGCCCTTCTCCCCCCACAGCCCCCCACACCCACGTCCCTCCCACTTGCCATGTCCTTGTCCATGCCCCGTGCCCCTCTGTGCCCTCCGCACCCCACCCCTCCATGCCCCATGCCCCTCCCTTCCCCATGACCTCTCCATCCCCGTGTAGCCCCTCCCTCCTCCTGT
>PVLD010027944.1:0-20071 GCA_004027595.1 Dinomys branickii
TCCCTGTTGGGCCGTGTGAGTGTGGGTAGGTGGGTGTTTTTCAGGGGCCGTGTGTGTGTGTGTGTGTGTGTGTGTGTGTGTGTGTGTGTGTGTTCTGTGTTCATTCCGTCAGGGGCCCTGTGTGTGTGTGTGTGTGTTCATTCCATCAGGGTGTGTGTGTGTGTGTGTCCTTCATTCCCTGTCAGGGGCTGCCGGAGCACAGAATGAGGTAAAAATCACAAGGCCTGTAGACCCAGCAACAGTGGGGTTACCTGCCTGTGGCCCAGCAGGGACGCCTGGTCCAGGAGCCCAGAGAGCTTGGCCAGTCCTGGGGGCTCAGCCCCAAGGCTGCTGTCTGTGGCAAGGCCACCCCTGACATGGCGTCTGCACAGCCTTTTCCTCCTCAAGGCCTTTACCTGCGTTTTTGTCACCAGAAACACCAGCTGGTGAATGATTTTCAGACAAAAGGGGTTTCTTGCTGGGGCCACATAGACGCTGCGATTCCCCGCCCCTTGCAGGGACACGGACACGCAGGCTGTGGCTGGGAATGGTGAACGGCAGCCCGAGGGACAGGCTTGACCCCTCTCACTACGACAGACTTCAAGAGGCCCCTCAGGGCCACAGGGACTCATCCTCCCGGCCCTCCCGGGGTGCTTCCCGTTGGTTAACTGGGAAGGCCCCACCACTGCCGCCCCCCGCGCTCAGCAGGGGCGCTGATGGCTGGTGTCACCCTCCTGCCCTGCAAGGGCTCAGCCTAAAGGGGGCGGAGAGCCAGACTTGGGCCCCCTTCCGGCGATGGCGCGGTAGTTCGAGGTGGTGCGCGGATGGCTGGCATCTGCCTCCCGGTTTCTTGTGGGCAGAGGGCAAGCATAGCCTCCTTGGAAGAATCCATGTGGGTATGAAGAAGAGCGAGGGCGCGTCTGAGGGCAGCAGGGAAGGCGGCATGCGGGTGGTGCCCTGGGCACGCCCAGGCGCAGGGTACCTGCAGGGAGACGGGTGGCGCCTGGCAGCCTTTCTCTTAAGTCTTAATGCCGGTTTTCTGTTCGCTGAGCAGGAAGCAAAGCAGCGAAGACAGCCCGCGGGGTCCCGACCCGGCCCCCGTGGGGGAGGAAGAGGAAGTGCTCTTGTGAGAGGTGGGCCCAGTGCAGAGACCTGGGGGCCTGCGGCCATCGGCTCCCCCGCCCGCGTGCATCGGCCGCAGCCCGAGGAGGCCATGGAGCCGGAGTAGCCGCCTGGACTTCCGACCTCGCATGTGGCCGTGTGGCCCGCGGCTCAGCTGCTGCACCGCGTTTCCATGGCAGCATGTCCTACGGAAACCGAGCACGCGTGTAGAGCCTTGGCCGCCATCTCTGGTTCTGTGCTTTGTTTTTCTTTTTTCCTTTGTTGTCTTAAGGGTGACAAAAAAAGGACTTGACTCCATAACATCGACCTTGGCCACCCGCTGGCCGGACCGGTGGGTGTGAGGAGCTGTGGACCCAAACCTATGTGCATTCTGGGACAGTTGCTTTTTAAAACATTTTTATGCCAAAAATTGTTCATCGTGAACTCAGAACCGTGTCAGGTATGCCAAGCGAGTGTGTGTGCGGTGTGAACACACAGGAAAAGGGGCAGAGCTCTGGAGGCCGGGCCACGGAGGACAGCCCTGCAACTGGCCAGGGAGAGGGCGGCTGGGGGAGCCCTGTGGCCCCAGCAGCCCTTTCCAGCTCACGAGGCCCAGGCCTGTGTTCCCAGCCGCAGGGAGCCTGATGCTAAATTTACAAGCAGGACTTTTAAATTTTTTATGGTAGAATGTAGTCAGGAAAATGGAAAGGGCTTGACATTTAATTGCTTCTTGAGGGGGATTTTACTACCCTAGAAAAGTACTGAGCAGCTGTCAGGAGGTTTCCCTGGAGGACGTCACCTGCTCACAGTGGGTTCCCAAGGTCGCCAGCTGAGTGCTAGTAAATCTCTGTTCGGTTAGAAAAACTTCAGGGTGAAATCCTACACTTCCATGTACATTACATGGCATACAAGTCACCAAAAAAATATTTTGAATTCTCTAACTAGACTGAACTCTGGAGAAGTTCAGAAGTTACTAGAGCTTCCAGGCTTCTGCCAAGTTATAGAGACAAAGCCAGTGAAACGCATGCAGCCGAGTTCGTCTATAGCCTGTGTATTCTAGAGACTGCTCGGGTCTTGTGTGCACCCTGAGTACTGGCTGCTTTGTAGGCGAGAAACACTACCCAGTTTCTGGTGCAGCTTGTGGGAAATGCTCTCTTTTGGCAGATAGTACTGATGGTCCTCAGCTCAGATAAACTTGGCAGGAGCCACATGGTGTCATGCGGACACCCTATTGGGGTGACTGTTGAAACCAGGAGCATTCCTCAGGGCACAGGGGAGCCAGGGTGGCACTGGACAGGCCCTTCTGTAGCCAGAAGTCCAGAAAGAAAACACTGACCCTTTTGACTTGGAGCTGCCCACGAGAGACTGCCCTGGTGGGTTCTGACCTCCTCCTCCCAGTGCTCTGGGGGGCTCTGGTCTGTACCTGGGTTCAGAGGACTTGCTGAAGTTTCTGAGGCCTGTTCCCCCTGTTCAGCCATTCACAGGACCCAGTTGTTGGCTCCCATAGATTTTCTTCAGCTCTTGACCGTAGTTTACTCAGACCTTTCTTGCCGTCACGTAAACAGTTAGAATGAGAATGTGCTGGTTCTGAAGAGAAAGACTGGGGTCCGGGGGGAGCTGCTTTGCTTGCTTGGTTTGTCCTTGTAACCCAGTGCTTGCTCTTGCCGTCCCTGTTGAAATTTATGGGGAAGTGGTCCATGGTTCCCCCCCTTCTGGTAGCAGGTGGGGCTTGGGGAGTTTGCAGTAAGCACCTGGTCCTTAGGCTCAGCCCCAGCCTGCATGTGGACTCTGGCGTGGCTGAGTTGGTCCCCTGAGATGGGCAGGCAGTGGGCAGCGGGCTGCAGAACTACAGGGTTTACCTGACCGAGTGAGCAGTGCGGTCTCTCCCTGCCATGGAACTTCCGTCCAGGACATCCATGGGGACTCCAGGGGTCACAAGGCTCCCAGCTGTTGGGTGGGCAGGTTAGGGGAGGTCCATATGGATAACTTTTCCTTTTTAAACAAAGAAAGCTGAGGAAAGGAACCACCTGGCCCTGGGGAAAGCCTAAGCAAGCACAGTTGTAGCTAAAGCACTAGAGCCAGCACTTCCGGAGCACAGAAAGCCAGCTCTGCCAGGAAGGGGCAAAGCTGCTGACCGCTCTAATGGCTGGGCGGAAAGGGTGGTCACAACTCCTTCCAGGGCCGGCTCTTCCGTGACCAACATGGTGGGAGGGGCTGCAGCCAGTGCCTGTGGCCCCTAAGGAAGCACAAACCTCCCATTCTCTCCTCTGCCCTTTCCACCGGCCACTCCATCCACAGGTCGCCAGCACCTCAGAACCCTTACCGAGCGCTCTGTTGGCACCTGGGGCTGCAGATGCTGCCTGCCCGAGGCCCGGCCTGTCCAGGCAAGAAGCCTGTGGAGGCGGATGGGCTCAGTGCACAGCTCTCACCCATCAGAGGGGCCCGGGCTGCCGCTGGTGGAGCCGGGACGTCCGCCTGCTCCCAAGGTGCTACGGATGGTCTCCAGGTCGCTAGCTCCCATCTTCTCCAGTTTCGCGAGACTTGCCTTTTCTCCTCTGTGATCTGTCCGATGCCCAGTGATGCTTCTGTTCTATTCCTGGTCCTTCCACTATGCATTTCCTTTTATCAGGTGTACAGAGTTAAATACTGTGTATTTATCACTTATGAGTACGTGAACTTACAAGAAGGATAAGCCTTTGATGTTTTTCCACAGGTGATTAAGCTTCTCTGTAAACTTGAAATAAACACAGCAAAATGGTGCAAACCTGGGCTGCTGGGCGTTGTTCTGATGTTTATTGTGTCCCTGGGTCCTTGCATCTGTTTCTGTCTGTTTTCTGTCCTCAGGTGGAGAGTAGGTCAGATGCCCCAGGTGAGACCAGTGCAGTCACCGGTCCCGATTAGGGCCTTTTTTGTTGTGCTGCTGCCCACCCTGGGCAGAACGTGCGTGCCAGGCCCGGTGCAGACCCACTTCGTGGTACCTGTGACACTGGGAAGCGATCAGGCAGAAGGTGGGGTGAGCCCGCTTGCAGGCCAGACTCCCTGTGGGGCCCTCCGCCCCATGGGGGAGTGTCATTTCACCCCAGCACCGAGGCTCAAAAAGTGAGCTCCCTAAGGGCTTGAATTTGTTAGTACAGCACCCAAGCCTGAGTGTCCTGGCCCCTCCTGTATCAGGGTGCTGCTCTAGGGCAGAGGCCTAGGGCTTGCTGCATTTGAACTTCCGTTTATTTTCTTCCTTTCCTTCTTCCTTCTTTCTCATTCTGTAGCTCTGGCTGGCCTTGAACTCCAGTGATCCTCCTGCCTCAGCCTCCGAGGTGCTGAGCTTACACGTATGCGCCACCGAGCCTGGCTCACTGTGTAGTTCAGGTTGGCCTTACATTCACTACATAGCCCAGGTCAGCCTTGAACCCAGTGATCCTCCAGCCTCAGCCTGAAAAGTGCTGAGATTACACATGTGCAGCACCATGCCTGGTTCAGGGCAGCTGGATGCAGCCGGCCACATCCACCATCCACGGAGGTGAGGCTGACAGCTTCCCGCTGGAGGGCCCCAGAGGTGGCCAGGACTCAAGAGGACACAGCTGGATGCAGGGTGACATCCGTGAGTGCGGTTAGCAGTGCCAGGCACCTGGCTCCACCCAGCTGACCTGCATACTGCGTTCCAGAAAAGGGGCCAAGGGCCTCCTGCCCCAGAACACCCCCCTATCCTGCACAAGTAAACCTTTGGTCTCAGGCTGCTCTGGGGCTGCGAGACCTGCAGAGAGTGGCAGGTGACTCCCTTCCAGCTTCAGAGGCTGGGCTGGCTGTGCTCACACGTGGGCACATCCGGGAGCTGGTTTTGCTTCCGGGTGGGCGGGGCCGGGCACAAACTACTGCCCGTCAAAGCCCTGCGGCGACAGGTGTAGCCGGCCCTTCCCACTGAACCCCACCCCGTTCCCCAGCCCCCGCAGGGCCTGGCTACCTCACTGTGCTACAGGGAACTCCCGCCCTGCTCCCCATTGTCTCCAGCTTTGTCTTTTGGGGGACACAGCCAGACCACATCCATGAAAATTCAACTCCAGAGTGCAGATAAACCGCCAAAATGTGTCACCTGATCAACACTGTCATTTTACGTAAGAATGCTAGCACAGGTAAGATGCCACTAGGGGAAAAGTCATGTCCTCCAAAGGGACAACCTAATGAAGGTCAAACTGTTTAGGTTTTTAAGGGATAAAAACAGAAAAAATAGAAGCCAAAGATTCAGACACAGATGGGTTTCGAGACCTTTCTTTTTTGAGACAGGGTCTTGCAGTGTAGTTCTGGCCTTGAGCTCATTTTGTAGCCCAGGCTGACTTCGAACTCACAGTGATCCTTCTGCCTCAGCCTCCTGAGTGCTGGGCTTACAGGCGTGTGCCACCACACCCAGCTCAAGACTTTTTGCTGAGCACAGTAAGCTAAATGACAAATTTTCAACCTAAGATACCAACAGAGAGAGATGCTTCGAAGGGTTGGTTCAGGGTCACAGAAAGATGGCTCCCCAGGCTGTGTCACACATAGGTGGGCACATCCGGGGAAGCTGAGGCCTGGGGATATTTTGTTTTTTGTTTTATTCTTGGTATGTCATTCAGGCTGACCTTAAATTCACTATTCAGCCCAGGCTGGCCTTGAACTCACACAGATCCTCCTGCCTCAGCCTCCCCAGTGCTCGGATTACAGACATGTGCCACCACGCCTAGCACTGGTGGTTGATAACTTGCATACAGTAAGAAGGGAAGGCAAGTTCTAGTGCAAGTGAGACAACACAAGTGAAGGTTAAAAAAAAATCGTTTGTTTTACTATTAGGTCCTTAGTCATCTCAACAGAACTGCCCTCAAAGGAGAGACTCTAACCCCGCCTCGGGGCTGGGAGGCCGATGCCCCGGGGCGGGGTTGGAAGGAACAGCAGCTGCGGCCTGTTACAAGTCCACTACACCCGGGTGGCCTTCCTTTCCTTTCCTCTGGTATTTTGAGACTCACTATGTAGCCAGGCTGTCCTTGAACTCTCAGAGATCCTTTTGCCTCAGCCTCCTGAGAGCTGTGCACCACCACACTTGGGTTCCCTTTCCTTACAAGGTGCTTGAACTGGGTTGCTGTGCGTCAGAAGCCTGGACCTGTCCTGAGGGGCAGAGACTGAGGCTCCTGAGGAGAGCCAGCCCCATGAGCTGCAGCAGTATCGCTGCTGCCCCGGGCCAGCCACTGCCAGAGATGCCCTGGAGAGGCGGTCCAGCTAACAACAATGTGACCCCTGTGCTGGGGGAAATGGACGTCTGCACAGAACACAGCAGCTGCTGGGCCACCCTGAGTCCTTGTGGAGACTGAGTCCAAATCCAGCACAGTCCTGGGCAAGGCAGCGGCTGTCTCTTCCTGTCCCGTGTGTCCGTAAGGGCTGTGGGAGCCCGGTGTGGGCAGGTGTCACTGCTCCGTGTCCCCGGCAAGGCCCTGCAAGGACAGGCAGGTGTGTGTGTGTGCAGGGCACGGTGCAGGCAGAGCCGGGGACCTTCCTGAGCCCTTGGGGGCAGCCCCTCCACACCCCAGAACAGGGTCCCACACGAGGCGCCTACCCCTTTTGTTACGCAGTGCTGTGTGGGCACAGCTTTTGTCCTAACATCTGCTGTTATAACACATTGAAGATGTCACTCATGAACAAAGTCTCCCTTTCCCCCCAGCACTGGGGAGGGCACCCAGGGCCACGTGCACGATAGGGAAATGCTCTACCACTGAGCTCTAGCCCAGACCTTTTTTTTTTTTTTTTTTTTTTTGGTACTGGGGATCGAACTCAGGACCCTGCGCTTGCTAGGCAAGCACTTATTCCACTGAGCTATATCCCCAGCTCTAGGCCAGACCTTTTTTATTTTAGTTTGAGATGTGAAGTTCCCCAGGACAGTGCCCTAGAACTTGGGATCCTCCTGCCTCAGCCTCTGGAGTAGCTGGGATTATAGTTGTGCACCAGTGTGGCCAACTCAAAGCTAGGTTTTTATAAGGAGTCCATGTAAAGAACCAGGGGTCTAGACATGGCACAGATGCCGAGGGTGGTGTATACCTGGCTGGGCGAAGGGTGAACACGCAGCAGCTGGCACAGAGGGGTCTCTGCCCTGGCACCAGAGCCACCGGGACGTCCCACCTGCTGGGAGCACAGCACTGCCTACCTGCTCGTAATCTTCCACAAACTTGTACTTCTTCTCCCGGTAGTAGTATCTCTTCTTCATGCAGTAGAGGACGATGATGTCACACAGCACTGTCGCCTGCAGTCAGCACAGGGCAAGCAAGAAGAAGCGGGGTGCCCTGGGCTCCCACTGACCGCCTGGCCCCTTCTCTGGAATCCCAGGGTCCTCACTGGGGACGAAGGGGGCCCCAAGGGGCCCGGTCTTGCAGGAGGGAAGGTGAGCGGGGTCCAGGAGCGCGGCACTTACCACGCCCAGCAGCGCCAGCCCTGAGCCCACGTTGATCATGGTGGGGATGATGTCAAATTTCCCAGCCTGCAGGCAACAGGAGGAAAGAAACCCAGCTCTGAGCCAGTTGGGGGCAGTGGATACAGGCGGGGGGTGGCCCCCACAAGGCCAGGAGGAGGGACAGCGGGGTCGCAGGCCCAGCCACCTTTCCAAACACGATGACGTCGAAGCGGATGCCATAGGCCTTGATGAGAGTGCGCTGCTCCTGGCCGGAGAGGTCCCTGTAGTACTTGGCAAACCTGGGAGAAGATAGTGGGTTATCTTATTTTTTGTCTTTTTGAAACAGGGTCTCACTTTGCTGTTCAGGCTGGCCTTGAGCTCACTTTGTAGCCCAGGCTGGTCTTGAACTTGCAGTGATCCTCCTGCCTCCGCCTCCCGAGTGCTGGGACTACAGTCATGCGCCACCACGCCCAGATGGACGGTGGGTTAGGGGGCAGGGACAGCTAGGGCAGAGCCAGCTTGGGCAGGTGTGTTGTGGCAGGACCCAGCCAGGGCCTGGGTGGCAGGGGCAGTGGTGCACTCCTGAGCGAGCCCGGAGATGCCCTCCATCCCTACCATCTCCTGCAAGTTGGCTCAAGCTGAACCTCTGGCACCAAATGTCCCTCCCATTGCAGCTGAGCCTCCAAAGGGACCCATCGCTACGAGGGCACATGGCCCTGTGGCCAGCAGTGCTGCAGGCAGGGGACTGAGCCTGCCACAAAGCAGTGTCAGCTTCTGATCTTTTTCATTTTTAAAATAAAATTTTTAAAACTCAGATCCATCTGAGAGTGGTGGTCTGTGCCTGTAATCCCAGCACTCTGGGAGGCTGAGGCAGGAGGACTGCAGCCTGGATTCCATAGTGAGTTCAAAGCCAGCATGAACAACATAGCAAGACTGTCTCAAACAGATAAATTTTAAAAAGGGTTGGGGATATAGGTCAGTGCAAAGGCTCTGGGTTCAATCCCCAGTACTATAAAAAAACAAAACCAAACTACTGAATTCTGCACTGTAATGGGCGCGTTGCATAGCAGTGAACAATCTTGCAATCAGCCACAGAACGAAAGCACTGCCAGGCGCTGGCTCAGGGGAATTAGAGACCCGCGGCTGTGCCCGGGGCTGCCTGCTTCTAACCCCACTCTGGTCCAGGCCTGGGAGGCCAAGGCGCGTGGCTGTGGGTTCCCACTCAGGCCTGGGGGCACCTGGAGGATTCTACAAGAACCTGATGCCGGTGGAAATAGAGCGATACAACCTAATTCCTAGAAGGAAATTCAAATACTGTGCTGCGTGACCCGTGACTCAGGACAGCAGGTCCTGCAGCGGCTTCCTGCAATGCCAAACATCACCACTAGGCGGAGACAAGGGCAACGAAAAGCCCGAGGACCTGCTCGGCTCGGTGGACCGGAAACGTGTAGTTGTACCAGTAGCTCTGCATTTTGCTGCTCCTGCCCGTCAGCCTGCAGCTCTGCTGAACCGAGCGCGGTCCCCTATTCGTGTCCGTCCAGGACCTGTGAGGGCGACCTTGTTTGGAAGAGGGTCTTTGCAGATATAGTTGAGGTGAGGTCGTACGGGATTAGGGTGTCCCCTAAATCCAACGTCTGTATGTCAAAAGACACTTCAACCAGGCAAGATGGCACATGCCTATAATTCCAGCAGTCTATGATGCCGAGGCAGGAGGATTGTAAGTTTGAGCCCAGACTGGGCAAGTTAATAAGTAAGACTCAAAATAGTTTTTTTCTCTAAATAGATTAAAAAATAAAAAGGCTGGAAGGAGATCTGGGCAACACACAGCACTGTTGACTCAGGTGCCCTTTGCAGGGCCTATTATTAGGAGTAGCTCGGTGAGAAGGCCCTGGGTTCAAACCCCAGTACTGCAGAAGAAACACAGGGTCAGAGGGAAGAGAGACAGGTGTTGACAGAGGTGGACATTGCAGCATCAGGGCCCAAAACCAAGGGCTGCCAGAGCTGGGAGGGGCGGCTGGGCGCGAGGCACACTTCTGTGATCCCAGCACTCTGGGAGGCTGAGGCAGGACCATACATTTGAGTCCAGCCTGGACAATTTAGCCACGTAGTGAGTTACTATCTCAAAAAATAAAAAGGGCCGCAGATGGCATTCAGTGCAATGCAGCCCAGTGCAAAGGCCTTGAATCCAACTTCCAGCATCATGGTTTGTTTTCTGTCTCTTGCTTTTTGAGGCAGTCTTGCTCTGCAGCCCAGCTTGGCCTTGAACTCACAGATATCCTCCTGCCTCAGCCTCCTGAGTGCTGGGATTACAGGCGTGCGCCACAACACCTTTCTTGCAGCAGGAAGCTGCAGCTCCAGCCCTGTACCCGGTCTCCCTCCGCTGCTCTCAGGAATCACCAGCACCAGTGCCCTCCACTCCTTGGGACCTGGCCCCGCCCACCTGAAGTTGTAGCCTGGGGACACATTGTGGTCCAAGTCCCGCGTGTCCAGGCGTCGGAAGGAGTAGTGGGGCAGGCAGAGGGCGGCGGCCCGGTCCAGGTTGCAGTCCCAGTTCACCTGGATGCCCATGATGCCGCCCTGTGGGACAAGTAGGGGGGCACGTCGGCCTCGAGTCGCAGCCCAAGGGGCCCGGGATGCGTGACAACAGCCGGGCCTGTGCCCACCTCCACGGCCATGTCCTGGAAGCTGTGGCCCGCGCTCTCCACGATGTGGCCCAGGCGGAAGATGGGACAGAAGGGGTCAGTATGAGTGTCGTACACGCAGGACTTGAGGTAGGCGGTGGAGATGTTGGGCAGGATGTTCCTCCTGGGGGCCGAGGGAGGTCAGCCCCGCGCCTCCTCAGCTCCCCCGCCTCCTCCTGGGGAGCTGCGAGTGTCCCCAGGGCGCCTGTGCCCGCACAGCCACAGCCACTTACTTGCTGAAGTTGAACTTGGGATACCAGATGTTATTCTTAACCAAAAGCGTGAAGTTTTCTGCAGCCTTTAAAAAAGCAGGTCTGAAAAAAAATGGTCACCTGTTGTCAGAGAAAGTGCAAACATAAACACGTCTGTCTGTCCACCTCCAGTCCTGGCGTGTTCACCTTGGCACCCAAGAATCGTCCTCCACTGGGCACCAGGATGCCACCTCACAGGTCTTCACAGATGCATTGAACCGCACGCATCTTCCAGTCTGGACACCTGCAGGGGAAGGGCTCGCAGGTCCACGGGGCCTCCTCTTTTCTACCCTGGCAGATGAGCCCCCTCCTACCGAGCCACCTATGCTGACAGTCTTTTTTTTTTTTTTTTTGTCTTCTTGAGACGGTCTGGCTATGCAGTTCAGGCTGGCCTTGAGCTCACTTTGTAGCCCAGGTTGGTCTTGAACTCACAACAATCCTCCTGCCTCAGCCTCCTGAGTGCTGGGATTATAGGTGTGTGTCACCACGCCAAGCTTCTGGGGTCTTTCTGTCGATACCTGCTTTACCCAGGGTGGCGGAGCTTCACTAGGGACCTCGGGAGATTTTTCTCCCTCATGCTCGGGACTGAGCCTGAGGCCGTAAGCTCACTAAGCACAGGCTCTACCACCATGCCCTGCAGCCGAGTCTCATCATCCCTGAGGTCCGCATCGGTGACGCCCACCAGGGGATGCCGTCTGTCCCAGGGCCATCCACCTGCCCACCCAGGGACCTACCGTTGCTGTGGGTGCCTGCGGAGCCCATTGTGCAGTTGGCTTCCGATTTGCACCGGGTAGTCTGGTCAGGAATCTGGGAAGAGGAGGAGCGAGGAGGATTTCCTCCAGGTCCCGCTGGGGTGGAGGGCTGGGGGCCAGGCCTGAGGCACCACCTACCTCGGGACAGGTACCCTGGGTCTGGTTCACGGTGATGATCATGTTGGTCATGACGAAGATAGAATTTTCCTCCTGAGGGGGACAGAGGGGACAGAGACCTGCTGGGTCCCCTCCAAGGGTGACTCAAGGTTCTGGGAAGCACTGTGCTTCTAAAACATGAGACTGAAACATGCTAAAAGTGACCCACTAACGTAAGGGATGAAAGACAAAGACCCCAAAGGTTTCTTTTCTTTTCCTTTTTTTGAGGCAGGGTCTCGCCATGCAGATCAAGCTGGGCTGGAGCTCACTTTGTAGGCCAGAGTGTCTTGAACTTGCAGTGAGCCTTCTGCCTCAGCCTCCTGAGTGCTGGGATTATAGGCCTGCGCCACCACACCTGACCTTAATAACCATTTTAAAGAAAGCTTCAGTTGGATCCATCACTGCCGCCCAGCACAGGTGTTGCAGTCTAGTTAATTATAATTGGTGTCAGCGTGACTCCAGGGAGCCCCCCACCAGCTGCATCTCAGCCCGTTTTACTTTGCCTTGGAGACAGTCCCGGAGCTCGAGGAGGTGAGGCTGTACCTTGGGATGGTACTACCCAGACGGCCACCGGGTATCCCTACTCTGTCCCCTGAGCTCTTCTCCACCCTGCACTGTCACACCTTTCTCTAGAGAAGGAAGGGAAAGGACACCTTCCTCTCACACCTCCCAGTGAGAAGTTTTCTCTTTTCTAAATCTGGCTGTCACAAGCACTGAGCAATCAGCTATCTGCAGGGGCATTTGGGGGCTTGGCCACGCAGGGCAGTTAATGAGCCAGTGTTGTGGGGGAGGTTGGGGCGTGGCCCATGCCTGTAACCCCTGCATTCCTGGAGGGTGCCGGGTGCTGCTTCTACCTGGCCTGGCCTGGGTCTCTAGTGGCTGTGAGGTTTCTGTGCCGCCTGCTGAGGTTTACCTTGTGGGTGTTGGACAGAAAGCAAACAGGAAATGTGGAAAGCCGCCATATCCACCTGGACTTTGCCCAGGACTTGAGAGATGTGACTCCCCGACCTCGGGAGCCTGGGGTGGAAGGAGACATCCACACGGGAAGCACACTTGGGGCTGCCCGGCCGCGGGCACTGGGTGTGACAGGTTAGAGGAGAAGCGAAGAGATCCGGCTGCTCTGCTCAAACACCAGGCCGGGCGCAGGGGGAGCTGGCTCTGTGGCCGCCAGTCATGAATCGAGGGTGCAGGGCGGGGAACCAGGCTTCCATGGGGGCCCGGGTCGGGGGTGAGGACACACACCTGTGCAGGGATCACGTAGTCAGCCACATCCCAGATGCGGAACCCGAGCTGAGAAGTGTTGGTCACGGCCACGCCTTTGGCCTTGGTGGTGACGGAGCTGACCACGGAGTCCTTCTCCTGGTAGCCCTTCTCCCACACGAACACCCACCTGCAAGCACAGCAGGCTCCTCAGGGGCTGTGGATGCGGAGGCCCAGCGATCGCCAGGGAAGGGTGGAGAGCGGGCGATCGCCAGGGAAGGGTGGAAAACGGGTTCACTGTCAGCGTGGCTCTGCTGTGATGCGCCACCAGGCCTGCCAAGGTGGTCTCCTTCTTTTCAGATGGCCAGTCCGCCCCTCTCCAGGTTGTGCCCATTCAGCTCTCCACTTTCTGACTTGCTAGCTCTGCCGAATCTGCTCACACCTCTCACCACACAGCCCAAGATGCTTTTCTGTGGTGAGCCCTGGCAAACCCGCCCCACAGCTCGATGTGTGGTGCCCACCTCCTCCTTGGGGGACCTTCTTGGGCCCCATCTGATGACAGTCTGATTAATTAAAAATCTCACTGGGCATGGCGGCATATGCTTGTCATCCCAACACTCAGGAGGCTGAGGCAGGAGAATCGCCATGCGTATGAAGCCAGCCTGGGCTACACAGTAAGTTCAAGGCCACCCTGCCCTACACAAGGAGACCCTGTCTCAAGAAACATAGCAAAACAAAAGCAGTCAGAACAATAACAAAGAGAAGGTGGGAAAGACAAGAGTACAACAGGACCGCAGCCAGATGCCACGAGTGGGTGAGTGCTAGACGCTGAGAACAATGTCTGAGCTTATTGTAATGGCCCAAGTACCCAGCTGCTTGCTAGACTGACCCCATGCTTGACCCCGATTCACCTCAAACAGCTAAAATCATGTACGGTAACATAATTATTGTTTAAAGGTTCCTCGTTCTTTCTCAGAAAGAATTCAAAGAAGATTGCCCATCCCTGCCAGAAAGGACAGTTACCCAAGCATAACGTCCCTGCTACACCTGTGTATTCATTGTGGTTTTTGTCTTTATAAGCCCTGCATACAATGGGCCCGGGGCTCTCACTTTCTCAGCTTTGAAACAGAGGCGTGAGTGGGGGCCGTTGGGCTCAACTATTAAAAGCGCTACTAAATTCTAATTTGGCTGTTTGGGACCCGTCTCACTTATGGTTGCTAGGATGAAATGGGCCAGTGAAACAGTCAAAACGGCTCCCTATCAGAGCTATCCTCACACATCTACCAAAGCTGGGCACAGAGGTGCACGCCTGTAATCCTAGCGCTCACAAGGCTGAGGCAGGAGGACCACCTCAAGTTCAAGGCAGGCTGGGACACACAATGAGTTCAAGGTCAGCCTGTCTCCAAAAACAAAACAAAAACAATAACAAAACTATTATTTCTAGAGCCAATAAACATTCCATCCTCCTTTTAATTCCTGTGAGCTCAGACTTCAGAAATTCACTGGTTTGGGTTGCTTATTTATGGGTTTGTTGATCTAGGCAATCCCAAGCTCACTGTCCAGTCTACAGGTAGGCTCCGCCTTCCCCAAGGCCTCTTCTGCAGGGCTTCTGAAAATTCAGCTACAGTAAAGCCCCTAATTCTGACACAGAGGCATTCAGGGACAGGAAGGCCGCTATTATACTGCCACCAAGCACGGAGAGTTGCAAAAGCAAAGACTCACAGCCTTACAGCTTTCATTATCATGTGATGATGGCCTCATCACCATCATATGACTCAGGCTGACACGGGAATTAGGGGTTCAGTCTCTTTTGAAGACAAGTTGCTGTATGGGAAGGAGGCCACAGTTTCACCCTGGTTAACTGGATCAGGAAATAATGCAACAAGTTGGTTTTTTTTTGTTTGGTTGGTTTTTTAAAGACAGGGTCTAGCCTGGCCTTGAACTTGCAGAGATCCTCCTGCCTTACCCTCCCAAAAGTTGGGCTGGCAGGCATGTCCACTACACCCAGCCTGAGGGAGTTTTGATCTTGGCAAGAGGTATACAAGTTAAGTACTACTGCTTTAAAGATCCTCATGATCAGGAAACCTAGAGCCCAGTAGGAATCCTTAAGCTCAATAGAAGTATAATGGTACTTTGCAATAGAGGGAAATGTAATGGAACCACATGTGTAATTTAACAGTTTCTAGTAGCCATGTTAAAAATTAAAGATACATAGACTGGGTGTGGCGGCACATGCCTGTAATCCCAGCACTCAGGGGGCTGAGGCAGGAGGATCCTTGCAAGTTTGAGACCAGCCTGGGCTACAATGTAAGCTCAAGGCCAGCCTGAACTGCATAGCAAGACCCTATCTCAAAAAGACAAAAAACAAAACAAAACTAAAGACACAGAAAAATTGACTTTTTAAGGAAAGTTGATTTGAATGATATTTTTTATGTAATCCAAAATATCCACAATATCTTAACATGTCATCAGTAAAAGTACGGATGTACCATTGTATTCTTTTTCTACTATGTCTTCAAAATCTAGGGTGCACTTTATAGGTAAGAGTGCCTCTCCAAGGGCTGGGGATATAGCTCAGTGGAATAAGCACCTGCCTAGCAAGTGCAGGGTCCTGAGTTCGATCCCCAGTACCGCCAAAAAAAAAAAAAAAAAAGAGTGCCTCTCCGTCTGTAGTATAACAGCTCAAGTGTTCAACAGCCACATGTGACCAATGGCCAGCATAAGGCACAACACAGCCTGAGACACTTCCTGCAGTCCAGACCCCAAGGCTTCCCTCAGGTGGGTGTCAGCTGCTCCTTCTGGGACAACCAGAGCCAGGAGTGAAAAACTGCATGGGAGCTGCCAACCCCAAAGGCTTCACTCCAGGCAGGGGTGCGAGTCAGGTAGGCAGCCCTAGCTGGTCTCGGGACTGAGGAGCACTGCCCCGAGCCTGTGCCCGAGCAGCCGTCCAACTACCTCGCCTGGGAACTTCAAGAGTCCAATCCGGGGTACCTGTAAGCTGGTTGATGTTGAGATCCTAAGTGGGTTGTTCTGTTTTGTTTTTAGTGCTGGGGACTGAACCTAGGTCCTCCCGCGTGCTGATCACACTCTACCCGCGAGCACCACCTGGAAAGGTCACCTTTCCTGTCACACCTGCAGCCGCTGGCTGACAGCCGCGGGCCAAGGGAATTCCCTCGGAACATGCTAACACCCCGCAGCCCACCCCAGGAGAGAGCTCTGCTACTCCTAGTGCTAAGCATGGGTCACCATCACGTACATTTTTAACAACACCAGGTCACTGGACCCTGACTCTGGTAAACATCAGAATCACCTGAGCAGCTGGTCACACTCTAGAGCAACTGAATCAGAAGGTCTGTGGCCCGGGCCCGGAGTTGCTGTTTTCTAAAGATTCCTGTATGGGTCCAAGGCCGTGTGGGTACCACTTCCCCTCCTGCGCTGCACGGCATTGGAACGGGTGCATTCAATGCTCGCACCCCCAAACTCTCCGCGGTCCTGCGTCACCGCCTGCTACCCAGCCCGCTACTCAAAGCAAAAGATGGAGGCCACAGGCCGAGGCTGCCAAGTGGAAATCACAAGCCCGGGCTGGCCAGCCGACCGTCAGCATGGGACGTGGGAGACGATTGAGGCGCTCGGGGCAAAGCGCACCCCTCGCCCTGTCAAAGGCATCGGCGAGTCGCTGGGAGGTAAAGTAACAAGGAAGGCGCGAAGACAGCGTAGCCGGTTCTGCCCTTGAAACGCAGCCGCGCAGCAGCCTCCAGGACCCGAACCCGCAGCTACCCTCTCCGGGGTCGCAGCCCTAACCCAGCGCGCAGGCGCCCGGTGGGCCTCGGCCACGCCCCCCCGGCGGCCCCGGCGGCCCCGGCGCTCACCCGATGACGTAGGCCAGGATGAGCAGCTGCACGGCGCGGTTCATGAGCCCCACTTTACGGCTGCGGATGAGCACGATGCGCGGCGTGTCGTACTCGAACAGGAAGCCCCGCAGCGCGCCGCAGCAGCCCGCCATGGCCCCGCCGCCCGCACCCTGGCCCGGCCGCCGCCGCCTGTCCCCGCAGGGCCCCGCCCAGCACTCCCGGCCGCCCGCGGAGGAGGTCCCGGAAGGGGGCGGAGCGGCGCGGCGTCCCCTCCCTCGCGTCGCTGGCCGATGGCTGCGACGGGGCTGGAAGGCGGCCTGGGGCGGCGGGATCCGGGACCCGGCAGCGAGGGCGTATCGCCTTCCCGCGAGGACTGTTTAACCCCTGGGCGGAGCCGAGGTCGGTGGGGATCTAGGAGCGACCCCCTGGGGTAGAATTTCATTCCTTAATTCAACAGGTATTTTACTGAGGGCTTGCAGTGTTCTTGCTGTTAGGGCTGTGAAGGTGACGTAAGAGGGATGTCCGCAGGGGACCAGAGGCGAGGCCGCAAAGAACATTTAACATACAGAGCTGTATCTGCGCCTCTATCCATATATTTATGTAGATAGCTATTTTTGCAGTGCTGGGGACTAAACCCAGCGCCTTCGTTCACCCTGAGCCACCATCCTCAACCTTTTGTGTTTTATTTTGACATTGAATTTCACTGAGTTGCCCCGGCTGGGCTCAAACTTGGGATCCTCCTGCCTCAGCCTCTGGGGTGGTGGCGTTACAGATGTGTGCTGCCACACTCAGCCTCGTTTCACCTGTTGAACAGTTTTCCATGTGAATGTTCATGCCCTTCAGCTGTGCTTTCATAGATAAATTTTATATTTAATTGCACTAATGCGGTCAACAAACAGACACCTTTCATAAGACAGCCACTGTGCATGATCAGAACGTGCAAAACATCCAGCTTTCATGCTGTATAAATGGTGGCGGGTAAATGGCTTAAGATTTTAGTTTGTGATCGTGGTCGGTGGTTTTGTTTTCTGATTCACACTTCTTATATTGCATGTAACTGCAGGCATCGTGATCACTTTTAGTCTGTGGACTATCTCCCAGACACCGTTCCATGATTTCCCTAACTGCTCCCATCTGAGTGTTTTAACAGTTTTTTGCCCCTTGGGTCTTGCACAGGCTGAGCACAGACTCCTCCACTGAGCTACACCCCCAGCCTGATTGCTTCTTTTTTTTTTCATGGTACCTGAGACTTGAACTCACTACCTCTTGCTTTCAAGGCAAGCACTGTGCCACTGAACTCTACCAGCGACCCTGTTTGCTTCTTATACATAATCTTCGTAGATTTCTTTTTTCCTTTTTTATCTTTTTGAGACAGGGTTTCACTGTGGAGTTCAGGCTGGCCTTGAACTCACTGTGAAGCCCAGGCTAGCCTAGAACTCACAGTGATCCTCCTGCCTGGGCCTCCTGAGTGCTGGGGTTACAGGTATTTGCCACCACACAGAGCACATAAGCTTTGGTAGAACTTAGTTCATCTCCAGGATGCAAGGCCCCTAAGTCATAACACACTGTTTTCCAAATGTAAAATGATGAGTAATAAAAATTGCAGAAAGCAAACAGCACCTGCCTGTGGAGATGGGGTTGTTAAGTAAGAGGGAGGAACAGAGGTCCCACCTGCCTCAGTCCAATATGGACCCAGGAGAAGGTGGTGAGAGCCTGTGATTTTATTCATTCAGGTGTTTCCAAGCGCCTGCAGTGTTGATGCTATTGGTATGCAGGTGACAAACAGGTGAACCCTGCCAAAATGGAGGCTGGTGTGATTGTGGGGCTTAATTCTGTGCAGAAAGGGAAAGCCCAGTTTGTAAAACATCTTTGACAGGGGATTTAAAAATGCTTTGTTTGTCAGGTGTGGTGGTGTACACCTGTAATCCCTGCACTCGGGGGGGCTGAGGCAGGAGGATTGTTTTGCGTTCAGGATCAGCCTGGGCTATAAAATGAGCTCAAATCCAGCCTGAACTGCGTAGTGAGACCCTGTCTCAAAAAGAAAAGCTTTGCCTTAGTTGGGCTAGGTGGTGCACACCTGTAATCCCAGCACTCTGGGAGGCTTAGGCAGGAGGACTGAAAGTTTCAGCCCAGCCTGGACAGTTTAGTGACTTAGTGAGACCCTGACTCAAAAAATAAAACAGGATTCAGATATAATTCAGTATGAATGCCCTGGGTTTAAACCCCACTACTGAAAAACAAAGACACTTCAGAATCAAAACACATTTCCAGCTCTTGTTAATACTTATCCTATAGTTGCCAGAAGCTTTGCAAACCCTGAATTTAAATGGTTTGCTTGTGTTTTGGATCAAAACCAGTTAAGAAAAATGTGGAAATACAGGTTTTCTTGAATCACTAGTTTACCAACCTATGATGAAGCCCAATCAGAGAAGCTGATCCTGAAAGATTAAGAGAGTTTACTGCATTTATAGTCTTTATCTCTTTTGAAAAACAGCCACAAAAGCTGCCTGTCGTGGTGCACACCTGGAATCGCAGCATTGGGGATGCTGAGGCAGGAAGATCACAGTTTGAGGCCAACCTAGGTGGGCCAGAAAGGGAGTTCAAGGCCAGCGCGGCTGTGTAGTGAGTGAGACCTTGTCTCTAAACAAAAACCAGCTCCTGGGGCTGGGGGTGGTAGAGCACTTCCTTGCATGTGTGAAGCCTTGGGTTCTTGATGGAGACCACTATGAAGAGGCTCTGAGCAGGATTTAATATTAACCGATGGCTGTCCGTGTTTACATGTGAGTTTGCCCAAGGCCTAGGCTCTTGGCTGGAGGTGGGCAGCTGACTCATAGTAAGTGAACTTATGTAAGTCACTGGTCACCGCTGTATTGGCCTGTGAACCTGTGACGCCTCGAAGGACAAGATAAGGCCACAGCTGAGGATGTCTGGCCCCAGCCCCACCACAGGCATCTCACTCCTGTAGTGAAGGCCTTCCTGGAGATAACGTAGTTCACCTAAATTGACATAGTGTTTTACTTAGAGAAGTCCTTAGAGGGATTTTCAAGTCCTGCCCAGATGCCTGCATTTTCTTCGGTACCTGCCTCCTTTGTTTGAAAACCTAGTTAAGTACAGGCCACCTATAGAAGTTCTTTGTCTCAAACCCCAGAATATGCAGTTCTGTGAGAGGCTTAGGGTCCTCCCGGAGCCCTGAAATCATTTCATTTGACTCATTTGTTGAAGCCTTGTCTGTGCACTCGTTTGGGAGATTGCAGGTCCCATCAACCCGCAGTAACTGAGGGATATTATTAACATGATAGGTTCTTTCCCCAGCACGGCAAATAGATGCAACTTTATTGAGGTATTAGTGACATACAATTATTTTTCTTTTTTTTTTTTAATTTTATTTTAAAGACAAAAGAATGGAGACATATGAACCAGAAAAGCCATAAACAATACAGAAATACAAAGTTATACAGAATATAGTAGGGAATTGGAACTGGATGTTGTATTACATAGTTGTCTTCACATTAGTTAACACAAAAACATTAAAGGAAATACCAAATTATAGATAAGATAGTAGGGAATTTGCACTGGATGCTGTATAATATAAAGTTATCTTCATTTCTGCTAATACAAAAACGACTGAGGAAATACAGAATTATAGAGAACATAGAAGGGAATTAGCTCTAGATGCTGTCCTACATAATGTTACCTTCAT
>PVLD010027945.1:0-20069 GCA_004027595.1 Dinomys branickii
GTTTTTATATCTTCCTGGTTCAACTTTGGTAATTCGTACATTCCTAGGAATCTAGAAATGTAAACCGAGATTTCTTCTGGGTTTTCGATCCTATTGGAGTAAAGATTCTCAAAGTAGGTATTAATGATCTCTTGAATTTCTGTAGGATCTGTAGTGATTTCATCCTTTTCATTCCTTATTGCATGAATTTTAGTTCTTTCTTTTTTTGATAAGATTGGCTAGAAGTTTATCAATTTTATTTACTCTTTCAAAGAACCAACTCTTTGATTCACTTATTTTTTGTAGTGTTTTCTTCGTCTCAATTGCATTAATTTGTGCCCTAAGCTTTATAATCTCCTCCCTTCTTTGGGCTTTGGGTTTGACTTGTTCTTCTTTTTCTAAAAGTTTGAGGTGCAACATTAGGCTATTTATTTGTTCTCTTTCTGTTTTCTTTATGTGTGAGTTCATCACTATAAATTTCCCTCTGAGGACTGCTTTCATTGCATCCCATAGATTCCTATAAGTTGTGTTTGTATTTTCATTTGTTTGTAGTATTTTTTAATTTCTTCTTTAATTTCATCTGTGACCCATTGGTTATTCAGGAGGTCATTGTCTAATTTCCAAGTGTTTATGGAATTTTTGGAATTCCCTTTGTCATTAATTTCCAATTTCATTGCACTGTGGTCAGATAATATGCATGGGAAAGTTTCAATCCTTTTGCATTTAGGTAGGTATGCTCTATGGGCTAGAATGTGGTCTATTTTAGAGAAAGTCACATGTGCAGCTGAGAAAAATGTGTATTCTGGTGTTGTGGGGTGGAACACTCTGTAAACATCTACTAAGTCCATTTGTTTGCACAATTGTTCAGGTCTGTTATATCTTTGCTGAGTTTTAGTCCATTTGACCTGTTTCTTTGCGTTAAAGGGCTATTTAGGTCCCCTATTACAATAGTGTTATTGTTTATTTGTTTTTTATGTCTGTTAAGATTTGCCTTACATGGTTTGGTGCTCCAGTGTTTGGTGCATACATGTTTAGGATTGTTATCTCTTCCTCTTGCAGTTTTCCCCTAACTAGTATATAGTGGCCTTCTTTATCTCTTTTCATTGTTGTCAGTTTGAAGTTTACATTATCTGCAAACATAACAGCTACCCTTGCTTTTTTCTGGGAACCTGTTTCATGGAGGATTATTTTTCAACCTTTGACTTTCAGTCTATGCTTTTGAGTAAAGTGTATTTCCTGTATACAGCATATTGTGGGATTCTGTCTTTTAATCCACTCTGCCAGTCTGTTTCTTTTGACTGGTGAACTGAGGCCATTTACATTGATGGTTATAACTGTTATACGTTGGTTTATTCTTGTCATGCTGTTTACTTGATGTTGCTTTCTTGCTTTTGCTGTTTAATTTCTTTTTCTGCTTAAGGGTTCCTTTCTATTGTTGTTCTTGGAATTGTAGTAACTTTTTTCTCTGTCTAGAATATCTTTCAGTACCTTTTGTAATGTTCGTTTGGCACTCATGAAGTTTGTCAGTTGGTCTTTTTCATGGAAATATTTTATTTCTCTATTGAATTTGAAGGATAGTTTTGCAGGATACATGAGTCTGAGTTGGAAGCTGTTTATCTCAGAATCTGTAATACCTTGCTCCAAGCTCTTCTTGATTTCATGGTTTCTGTTGAGAAGTCTGCTGTGATTCTGATGGGCTTTCCTTTATAGGTGATCTGCTTCTTTTCTCTAACAGCTTTCAATGTTGTGTTCCTTTGCTGCATATCTGGGATCTTGACTCTTATATGTCTGGGGGTGGTTTTATTTGGGTTGTGGCTCATTGGAGTTCTATATGCTTCATTTATCTGCACATCAGTATATTTTACCATGCTTGGGAAATTTTCTGGTATTATTTCTCCAAATATTCTTTTTATGTCATTTGTGTTGCCTCCTGCTGTTGCACTGATTCCTATTACTCGCACATTATTTCTCTTTGCTTCATCTTGCAGCTGTTGGATTGAATTTCCTTGTTCCTTATTGACTTTAAGAGATCCTTCCTTTCAAAATCGTTAGCTGTCATGCTGTCTTCAAGATCTGAAATTCTGTCTTCGGATTCATTCAAGCGGTTTTTGCAAGCTTTCAATGGCAGTTTTCATTTCCTGGAAATCTCTTTGAGACTGTTTCATGTGTTCTAATTCATTCCTGAATTGCTCTTGTAACATTTCCATTTGTTGCCTTTGATCTTCTAGTCTTTTATCTGTTTCTTCTCTGTATGTGCAAAGCATTTCTTCCTCTATTATTTTCATTTCATTTTTTGCCTGAGAGATTATTTCAGATTTAATCTGTTCCACAGACTGATGGAGCTGTTTCTTTACTTCAGATGTGATCATTTGAGAAATTTTAGGTATGTGGTTTCCTAGTTCTCCTATGTAATTGTGTCCTGTACTTGTTCTGGGTGGAGTTTTGTTCTGAGACTGCATTTTGCCCTTTGCCTTGTCATTTTGAATGTAACATGACCAGTGCTGAGCTACTGACTACCCAGGCAGCTCACAAAGGACTCTAGGGACCCTAGTTTACCTGGATGGCAAACTAAACCCAGGGTGGTAGCAGACTGTGGACCACTGGGCCCTGGGACCCCAGGCAATTGCTGGGGTGCTCAGACCACATCCACGATAGTGGGGTAGTGCTGGGCTTTGGTACCAGAGTGTCCAGTGTGTGGACAGGAAGCACGTGGGCCTCAGCCTTGAAGCCTATGGTGGTTAGGCAGAGGCTTCTGCTTCCGGATCCTCAGATAGCTGGTCAGGGGGGAGGAAGGATCTCCTCCCAACCCCAAGGACCCCTGAGCCTGAGGCTGATTCCACACTGCAGGTCTCAACCACCAACAGGGATATGCCCTCCCAGTTAGAGTTCCTTCCTAACTCTAAGGTGTGGAGCAGAACCCAGGTATAGGGCTTACCACAGGAGAAGGTTTGCACTGCTCATGTGGCCTCGCAGGTCAGCCTCTGTCGCTGGAGAAAGGTCCAAGTCACACAGCTGGGACATGGGCTGTGAAACACTGTGACGCTTAGATGTCAGTGCCAGTGGGCCTTTGTCGCTGGAGTTGATGGAACATATTTTTAATGGAACCAGACTGAGGCAGTAGATTCTGTATAAAAATTTTTATCATGGATACAAACATTACATATTTTCTAGAAATACTAGAGATAGTTCAATGAATATGTCAAACTTATGAAGTCTGTATTTTGGCTTAATACAGAACATCCTTCAATTTAAATGTAATTCCCATATAGCAACAACATTCTCATCTCTGAATTATCTATTGTTTGAATTATGGGTGTCAAGAAACCACTACACTATCTAGAATATAATCCTTATTGTGCCTTTGTGTTGGTTTGGGGTTATTGTGCAAGGGGAAACAATATTATACAGGATACATACTTTATATGATTATTTATAATAGTCACCCAAAGAACAATATACAAAAGAGTACAGGAAATCTATTCACACACTAAGACTAAGGAATGCAGCTGAGGTCCTGGATCCCACGACGATGTCCTACATGAGTCCAGCTGAATACCTAGGGCTCATAACAATGCCTCCCACAAGTCCACCTGGAGGCCTAGAGTCCACGACGTCTCATGCAGCCCTGTTTCATGGATCTGCGCTGGGAAGACCAAAAGGTCAGTAGTGGAATCTAGGAAATCTGTGCCAGCAGGATGAAAGACCTGGGCTAGCATGCTGAGGGATCTGCACTGGAGCCAGGAAGTGATGCTCAGAAGAACCAGAGCTCCCCTGAAAAGTACCACAGCCATCCTCAGCAACAGTAAGGTCCTGAGTTCCTCTGATGATCAAGATGGCTGAGTTCCCATCAGGGAAGCCAATGCAGCAAGCTTTTCCTGGAGACCAGCAATGCACCATCTTACCCTCTGGAGCCAGAAAGCAATGCTCAAAGTGAGGACCAGTGCTCCCTCGAAGTGAATGAAAGCCATTCTCAGTGCCAGTGAGGTCCCAAGCTCCTCAGAGGGTGAAAACTGCCAAGTTCACCAGGAAAGCTAGCATGACAAGCTCCAAGACAACTAACAGCTTCCACCAGCTCTAACACCCTTTCTCTGCTCCCAACAGCCTCGCCTCTTTTTCTTCAGTTCTGCCTCTTATGCTGCTGGCAAGAATCCCCAGGTGGGCCTCCCACACCCAGCACCATGCTTACTCAGTTCAGCTGGGGGTTATAAGTTGATCACCAGTTATCAATCCACTACAGCCTTTAAAAAGCATGTGACAAAAATCTCATTAACATTTAACACCGATTTGATGGTTAAATTAAGTAGATTACCATTTAAATATCACCTAAATACAATATACTTATCCAACATAGAAAGACTAATGTTAGAAATGAAGATTCATAGTTTACCTTCTTGGTCTTTTTATTATATTTTCTATATTTATGCCTTTAGTTTTAGAGATGAATTGAAACCTAAACAATGCTACTACAACATTATATTAAGTAAACAATTTTCCCAAATTGGAGAACATCATACTAATTTAGTTAAGATGTTTTAAGGCTTCATATTTTAATGCCATTGCAACATTATGGAACCCAATGGCCCTGAATCAAGGCCAGCAGTTTTCTGTAGCTGTTTGTTTTCAGCAAGAGCCTAAAGTGCTATCTTTCTATGGTCCGTTGGCCATTTCAGAACTTTAGAAATGTAATGGTCAATTCATTAGAAAGTAACAAACAACTAAATAAATTTTACAAGAGAACTTCAAGATGGTGACTGGGTAGGCAACAGAGAGAACCTTCCGGAGGAATGCCACTCAGACAAAGGACAGAAGGGAAAGAGGTGGGAATCCTGAACTCAGGAAGGATCTGAAATGGGAATTGAAGCCCTCGGAAAGACTAAGCAAAACCTCTGCTGGAGGAAAGGATCGGAGATCTGCCATGGCGCAGTTGGAGGGAGAGGAGAAGGAGAAAGTCACCGCTCCAAGCATACCCATGGCCTGCACCCTCGTTCTGGCATTCGCAGCTTCAACTTCGGAGGCCCACGCTCACGGAAGCTTTCCAACTCGGCCAGAGGAGAGCGGAGTTCCGAGAGCTGGTCCAGGGCTGGAGAGAGGAGGGCGCAGCCAGGAAAGGAGGCAGTTGCAGTCGGTAGCAGTTGTCGAACCCAGTGTGAGAATGAGAGGTTGTGACAGCCACTGGGGCAGAGTCCCCACCCTACGGCAACCTTCCTAATCAGCGCCTGGAGAGAATCAATGCAACTAGTACACAGTGCACCACGGCTCCGCGCCTACCTCAAGATGGTGGCCCCCTGCCTCTCAGCTGGGTGAGCAGCTACCGGCAGAGAGCAGCAGGGAGCCTCAATGGTGAGCCGTGGCTCCCAGGGACCCGCCCGGGGAGTGGACGGGGTCTCCAGCACTGCAACAGGAGAGAGATGCAGATGGAGGTGGATCACGTGGCTCCACGCCTTTCTCACTCCAACATCAGGCAGGAAACACGAGCTGGGTTGCCGGGGCTCAGCTCCCACCCTGAACTCTCTCTGGGAGCACCTTGAGTCTTGGTGGCCTGAGCAAGCACCGCCTGTTCCTGGCAACAATGGGACGAATCCACGGTCTTCAGGAACTCACCCCAAACTATTAATGTGTGCACCAAGAGGGTCTCCTTACAGCTTGCATATATGGACCTTGCATGACCCCATGGCTGCTCTGCTGTTGCCCCCACAGCTGCTCCGCAGTGGGCCCTGGTGGCTGCTCTGCTGTGGGCCCCGCGGCTGCTCCACTGAGGGCCCCGTGGCTGCTCCACAGTGGGCCCCACGGCTGCTCCACTGTGGGTCCTGTGGCTGCTCTGCTGAGGGCCCTGCTGAGGGCACCTCACGGACTGGACCCGCCCCCACCCATAGCACGGCGATGGGGTGGAGCTGGGCAGTCTGCTGTGAGCATATGTGCTTTTCCACCTCCGACCATGGCGGTTTGTATACACCCATGTATGTTATAGTATAGTCTGAGGCAGCTATATGTCTTCCCAAGGCGAGAGTCCAGGGGTATAGATAAACCCAGGAGTACAGTTATTATCACAGGGAAGATGACTGACTGAGTTGTAGGGCAACGGAGATGAGGGAGGAGAAAAACTGAGTGATCAAATGGGCCATCATCTGTGTAACTGAGTAACAAAGGTGAAGGTAACATTTATGTAGGACAGCATCCAGAGCTAATTCCCTTCTATGTTCTCTATAATTCTGTATTTCCTCAATTGTTTTTGTATTAACAGAAGTGAAGATAACTTTATATTATACAGCATCCAGTGCAAATTCCTTACTATCTTCTCTATAATTTGGTATTTCCTTTAATGTTTTTGTGTTAACTAATACGAAGATAACATTATGTAATACAACATCCAGTGGTAATTCCCTACTATATTCTGTATAATTTTGTATTTTCTGTATTGTTTATGGCTTATTCTGGTTCATATGTCTCCATTCTTTTGTCTTTAAAATAAAATTTAAAAAAAAACATTATGCAATCCATACTTCAGGAGTGAAAAGAAAAGTTTCAAAGAAATGTTTTTTGTTGCTACAATAATATTATTTACGTAAAGAACAAAAATAATCTCAACTTACCAAAAATTTGTCTAAATATTACTAGCTATTAAAAGTAAATTTTTCATATTTAAGTTACATAATCATGTGTAGATGTGTTAAACATTAACATTTACTTTTGAGTAGGAAAACATAATCCTGTAAGTTAATAACTTTAGATGGCAGGAACATATAGCATATATGCAGTGATTTTACTTTTTATGCATATACATAGTTACTTACTAGTATTCCAAATGCTATAGCAGTATGTTGAGACCTACTGGCAATTTTCAGAAACCCAACACAGAGACCATCTGCTCTGTATTACTTTTTTTTAGGTATAATATTCAAGTTCATAGTGATTCTACTTATCAGACTTTTGCTCCTGTTATAACTTTAAATGAGCTAGAGCTTGGGGCTACATATAGCAAGATGTGCAATAAAAAAGACTATTTCAGAGCTACTTTTAAAAATCAGATTATAAAAGAGCATGCTCTTTTCTAGGCTGATAATTTAATGCAATGGTCAACATATATATATATATATATATATATATATATATATATATATATATGGTCAGAGAAGTCCTTTCTCTTAGGGTGCTATGTTTTAGGCAGTACATAGTAAACGCCTTCAAATGTTAGCTGACTAGAATGATGATGTCAGTTTTTTCTTTTTTCTTTCCAAATGTAGTTTTTTAAAAATTTTTTGAAGACAATATTTTAACACTTCCACTGAAGAAGAAAATTACAGGATTTTCTCTATACAAAGAATAACAACCAAGTTTATCAATTAAGGAACCATTTCAGGAGTTGTTGGGAGAAGAGTTATTTTGTAGTAACTATGCTTTAGCTGCTGCGCAGTATGCCCAGAAGCGGTCGACTTTGACCTCTGAACATGTGATTTGGACTTATTTGATGAATATACAGTTAAACTCTCGGATACAAGCTCTTGCCATGTATCTTGGTGTGTTTCTGAAGACACGCAGGACACGCTGTAGCCTGCAGGTGGGAGTCCTCGGCCTAGAGCTCTGTGCCAGATGGTCGCGTCACTCTGACCACACCTGTCTGAGATCCTTGCCCAAGGACTTCCATATCGGCCACGCCTAGGGACCCACCCCAGTCACAAAGCTCGCCGGAGTCCTGCACGATCCGGACTGGAGCGCTGGTGGCCAGGGGCTGGGTCTCTGAATCACTCTTGTGGTCCCGGCCTTTCCCCGCACAACCTTCCTGATTGGCTGCCTCTGTGCGACCACGCCTCCGCGGGCGACCCTTGGGGGCATGAGGAAGGCCATTGGCGCGCAGCGGAGGACGCGCGGCGCGTGTGCAGATCCTGCCAGAGCTTTGGGCGCCGGTCAGCCCACGCGCCATGCGCCCCCTACTCGGCCCTGGCCAGTTCGCGTGCTCCTGCCTCCTGCGACCTCCTGGCCTCAAAGGCCCAAGAAGCGAGTGGTGTTCGCCGACTCCAGGAGGCTTGCTCTGACGTCCGTGCACGAACTCGAGGACCCCGCGACACCCCGGGGACGCGCGCCTGAGCACTGCAGGGGCGCCTCATCCGCCTGCCTGCGGCTGCTGCCCAAAGCTGCCCTGTGGGTGCGCAAACACAGGTGGACCCGAGGCTTTCAGCTGCGACGGCCTGGAGTACCAAGCCTTCTTCTGGAAGGACACAGTGGAGCAGAGCAGGGAAACAGAAAACATGTAAATAAAGTTTTTTATATGGCATTATTTAGAAGACCTAGCAGGGCTTCCAGCGTCTGAAAGGCCCGAGGGAGAGGGGTGTGCACGCTCAGGGAGGTTGGGGAGGGAATGTCTACACTGGAGACGGGAAGATCTCACCCTGAGCTGGGCCCAAAACGCCCTTCTTCGTCTGGGAAGGGCTGGTGTCTTGGTATCATGGCAGTCTCGCTTCCACTGTTGCCAAGAGAAGTGCTATACAAAGCAACTGGCACAGTTCAGGTTATAAACAGCCTTTCCCGTCTTCCTCACATAAGATCCTGGGGAAACGAAACCCACTTCAAAATAGGTGTACTACACACACACACACACACACACACACACGCACGCACGCACGCGCGCGCGCGCGCTGTGTTTTCAGTGGTTCAGTACAGTCTCTGGGCGCCGTGTACCTGGTGTTTGTTCTGTGGTGCCCACAGCGTGGGTTCTGTGTTTGCTGTCCGCAGTGAAGATGCTTAAGGAACCTGTGGCCCTCGGGGTCTGGGACGGCTGGCTGGGACTACCTTGGACCCTGAAGCCAGCTGGCTGCCTCCGGAGCTCAGGACATAAGGTAATTAATGAATATCTGCCAGGTATGCCTCTAGTTGCTGAAAGCTTTTCACTGTGAAAGATTTTAATCTCTTTTCAGAGATTGTTCATTCTGATTATTCTTAGATGACATTATAATAAAAATATTTTTAAAAAATGTTTGTTGCTTCTAATCCTTAACTGCATCTGTTGTGCCAACAGCAAGCTACAAAAATGCAGCATTTGCTTTATTTGCTGTTTTCCCAGACAGGGGCTTCCTCTCCTTATAGGTCAGCCACAGCCCACTAGCAGGGGAACAGGATGAAGACAGAAGCAGCCAAACCCTGGCTTCCAGGGACTGCAATACACACCTGCAACTTCCTTGTGTGGCAAAAGTGCTGCTGTAATCATTCATACCCTTCCTCCTTCCACCTCTGCACGCCTTCTCATCGTCAGGACTTCACTAGGGGACCGTCATGACGAGGACAGGAGAACCCACAAGATGCACTGTCAGAATTGGGAGTCACTTTCAAATTAAAGCCAGTGAGATGCTGGGGATACAGCTCAGTGGTAGAGTGTGTGCTTACCACTGGCCCTGGGTTCCACCACCAACACACACACACACACACACACGCACACGCACACACGCACACAAATATAAGAATCTGCAGAACAAAAGAACAGCCAGCTGTAAAGGTGGCTGTTAGGGTTTGGATCAAAAACACCCCCTAAAGTTCTTGTGTTCCAAGATGGGGCTTTGGGGAGGAGGTTAGATAGTAGGAACCTACCTGATAGATCAATCCATTGCTGAGTTCATAGTGGGTACACTGGTAGGTTAGAAGTACGTCACTGGGGTGTGGCCTACAAGGTCAGGTTCTGGCCCCCAGCAACCCCCCCTCTGGCTTGTCCCTGCTCTTGGCTTGAGCTAGCATCTTCCACCATGTCCCTCTCCCACAACGCAGCTGCTTTGGAGCCATTAGCCAAGGACTGAAACTTTTCTCCTTCTGATTTTGCATGTCAGGTCACAGTGACCAAAAGCTGACATACACAGTGACTTATTCCTAGAATGTGTGGTAATACATGAACCCAGAGTTTGTGAAATCTATCTCGTCCATAAACATTGGTCAGGACCTCACAATGTGATCACTAGACATCCTAGAAGTCTGAGTGGAGCAGGTGTCACATTAGAGAGGGACAGGATCTAGATTTGTGATATTATCTCCAAATAAAGTTATAAAGACAATCACAGAGACAACTAATAGAGCTGAAAAAAAGATGCTGGCCACTGTCCAGTTTTAAATTTTATATTTCTGTCTCGTTGTCAGACCACATTGCCTGGAGTGCGCTTTGAAATGAAATGATATTTGAGGGGCTGGGGATATAGCTCAGTGGAATAAGCGCCTGCCTAGCAAGCGCAGGATCCTGAGTTCGATCCCCAGTACCGCCAAAAAAAAAAATAAATAAATAAAGCATAAATTTAAAAAAAAAAAAAAAAGAAATGATATTTGACTTTTTTTTTACGAAGTCTTATAAATAGCACAATTTTGTTTATTGTCTGCTTTTCTGTTAATATATCTTCACTCCGTGTGTCGTTTTTTTAAAAATCTGGAAATATACATGTGTGTTGTATGCAATCATGGTGATCCTATCATTTTCACTTTGTTAAATATATAGCCAGGCATGGTGACAAAACCGGTCATCCCAGCATTGTTGAGGCTGAGGCAGGAGGATCACTGAGAGTTCAAGCCCAGCCTGAACTATACAGTGAGAGCCTGTCTCAAAAAAACTTTAAAAAAGAGCTCTTTTTATTTATTCTTTTCCCCACATTCTCTTAAGTATTGTCTATTAAAGCATAGGTTAAGTAGAGATCAGCTCATTTTATTAATCAAATATATAGATCATCTGCCTAGTATCTTGGTAGTTATCATCAAGTTTTCACTCATTCAACAAACATTTATTGTGTAACTACTATATACTACTTGGGGACAGAAAAGAAAGTAAAACAAAATTTACAATCCAGAGAAGGGCATACTCGCAAAATTGTAAAACAGATTCAATGCAATCCTAATCAAAATACCATTGGCATGGGCTGGGGATATAGCTCAGTGGAATAAGCGCTTGCCTAGCAAGCGCAGGGTCCTGAGTTCGATCCCCAGTACCGCAAAAAAAAAAAAAAAAATACCATTGGTATACCTCATAGACCTAGAGAAAAACATTTCTAAAATTCATCTGGGACCAGAAGAGACCTAGAATAACAAAGGCAATTCTGGGCAACAGAGACAAGGCAGGAGGTATCACAATCCCTGACTTGAAATTGTACTACAAAGCTACTGTGATGAAATTAGTCTAGTATTGGAAAAAAAGAAAAAAAAAACTAGACCAGAGGATCAATGGAAGACTAAAAGATTCAGACACAACTACAAACACACTCAGCCACCTAATCTTTGACAAAGGGCTCAAACATGTTCACTGGAAGAAAGATAGCCTGTTTAATAAATGGTGATGGAAAAGCTGGCTTTCCACACTCCAAAGACTAAAATTCCACCCATGTCTATCACTAAAATATCACTATGCCCTAAAATAAAGTAAAAATGAATCAAAGATCTAAATATTAAAACAGAAATACTAAATCTACTGGAGGAGAAAGTTGATAGAAATCTTAAAGACTTCAAAGAATGAACAACTGGGATTTCATCTTATTGAAAATTTTTGAACATCAGAAGAAATCACCAAAAGAGTAAAAATAAAACCTACAAATTGGCAAAAAACTTTATCCAACTATCCCTCAGACAAACAACTTCTATCTAGAATATATAAAGAATTTTTAAAATCAGACCCCCAAAATTCAAAGACCCAATAAAAAAATGGGCATCTGAGATGAATACATACTTCCCAGATGAAGAAATACAAATGGCAAATAAATATATGAAAAAATGTTCAACATCATTAAGCATTTGAGAAATGCAAATTAAAACAACACTGAGATTCCATCTCACCCCAGAAAAAAATGGCTATCTTCAGGAAACTAACCAACAACAAATGTTGGAGGGACGGTGGGGGAAAAGGAGCCCTTCTGCATTGCTGTTGGGAGTGTAGACTGGAGAAATTACTGTGGAAGTCAGTGTGGAGATTGCTCACAAAACTAGGATTGGAGTCCCACTTAACCCAGCTTTTCCCTTCTGGGTATTTTTCCAGAAAATATACCACAGTGATATATGTGCACCCATGTTTATAGCAACATGATTTGTCATAGCTAAATGTCGGAAACAGCCCAAATGCCCATCACCTGAGGAATGGATTAAAAAAGATACAGTATTTTTATACAATGAAGTATGACTCAGCTATAAAAATGGTAAATTTGCGGTTTTCATATATATATAAATGGATGCCACTAGAGACCATACTCATAAGTGAAATGAATCAGACCCACATGTGTAAATACCATATTGTCTCCCTGGTGTAAGAACCTTAAATAGTAAATAAAACTCAAAACATAGAATAGATATTATGAAAGGGAAAGGAATTGCTCAAAAGGAAGGAACAGCTGCAATCGGGAAAAGAGAAAAGAAAAAAGGAAGAGGAATAAATATGTATGTACATACAAGGACAGCTGAAATAATTGTACTGCTGATGTCCATTGGTTTATTGAAAGGAACAGCGAATGCTTAATCTTTTTTTCTCTACCAATTTTTCATGCTTATATCTGGTAATCTGAGCAACTAATTTAAAGACAATAATATGCAATACAAGAACTATTGTTATAGTCTTACTATCTTGTTTGTGAATCTCTGTATCATTTCTAATTTTTTTATTACATTTTATTCTAACTGGTCAATCTTGCATTGTTACGTCCAGTAATCTGAGCAACTTCATTGAAGATACCAATATGTAATATAAATATTGTTAATTCCTATCATCTTGTTTTGAAATCCTTCATCATTTTTATTGTTTTTGTGTTGTTCTGTTTTTGTCTTTGTTGTTGTTATTTTGTAATTTTTTTTCTCTCTCTAAAACAGAACTAATAGCTCCAACCAGGGCTTTACAACTCAGTAAAGGACAAACAGTACTTTGAAAGTATGATTCAAAGTATGCTTTTCTAGAATTGTATGCCCATGCATATATGCATATATATATATAATTATATGCCCATGCATATGTGTGTATATATATGTATATATATATATATATATATATATATATAAAATCTGACAATCAATGGATCTCTTATAAAGTATCATAAGGAAATAGATAAACTTTTATCATTGGTCTATATACCCTACGACATGGCAGTTTTTCACTGTAGGGAACACCAAAAAAGGAGTTAACAAAGTATTTTATGGTAATTAACTGGTTGATACCCTGCATTTCTCGTCTCATTTTCCATGTAGGAATGTCATCACAGAAGAGGTTCAAATAAAGGCCTAGTAGAAGTTGGTTGTCCAATAGCCATAGGCTCCCTTTGGAAGAAAGAAGTCCTGCCACATTGTGAGGTGTAGCCTAAAGTTAGCTTGGATGCTTCTGGTATGAGGAGAGCTACAGCAGCCGCAGCCCTAAGCACATAGTCTATTCCTTTGCTACAATGTCTAATTCATGACTCAGATACCTTACGGGCTGCTGAGCAGTTCCTTGATCCTGTGTAAACTGTCAAAGCTGTGCCTCCCTTTCATCAACATATGAATTGACAAGTGGTCCTGTGGGTAGCCTTCTGGGATGCATTTTCAGAATCAGGTTTTCAGGTTAACATATGTGTATCTTCCTTTTGAGCTTCCCTAACAAGCTGATAGAGGGTTCATGGGAACTCACCATAACCTGCTATCCAAAGGCAACAAAAGCCTGTAATTCCTATGAATTCCCTTACCTGTTTTAAGGGCTTGGGCTATGGGAAGAAAGTATTGGTTTAATTCCCTCTTCCCCCAGGCTTTGGTTCCCTTACATAAATATGATAAGGCTGCAGAATTGTGCCTCAGTCCTAGAGAATTTAAAACCTCTAGTTTTAAATTCTCTAGTTTTAAATTGCTAGAAAATTCAGCAAAGGGTAGGTGCTTGGCTAGAGAGTTCTACTGCATGAGCACGTAACAGTATATCGTCTATATATTATAAGACAGTGACTTGTGAAAATTCAAACCATGCCAGCTCATAGGAAATCACTTTGTCCAAAAACATGAGGATTGTCTCTAAATGCTTGAGGAAACACAGTCCAAGGTAGCTGAGAAGCCTAGTCATGAGGGTTTTCAAAGGCAAAAAGAAACTGGGAATCTGTATATAAAGGAATACCAAAGAAGGTGTCTTTTACATCTAACACTGAAAACCAACCACCATCTTCCAGGATCTGAGAAAGGAGAGTGTATACGTTAGGTACCACCAGGTGGACTGGCACTACTGCCTCATTTATCAATCCAAGGTGTACCACTTTCCACTAGGTTTTTGAGCTCCCCAAATTGGAGTGAGAAAAAATAGTGGGATCTTTGAGATGTAGTTGCTCTGGGGAAGCTCTTACTGTTCTATCTATTCTACCTTTAGTTGCCCATGCTTCAGGATTCATCTCCTTCTACATGAGGGGAGGCAGCATGCTTGACCTGTGTGTCTGTATAATACAGTATTTAATCAAGATAAGCTCTCTCTCCCCAGGAGGGGAACTGGACTTTCAGGCATAATTAAAAAGGAATGAGTAAAGAGAAAGCTATCCAGTTACAGCCTAAAGGCTGTGAGAAATGGCAAATTACCACCTCTCCAATGACTCCTTTCACTGAGGTATGATGGCTAGAAGGAAGGCCCGTGTTGCAAAGAAGGACTGAGAGACACATGCCAGTGTCTACCAATAGAGTGGTTTCTTTTTATTCTATAGGCATGATTACCCTGGGATCCTCTGTGGACATGACAATCTGTCCAGAGGAAGAAGCCAGAGAGTGCCCTGGGATCCTTCAGTCTGGCTGGACCAGATGGTAAGATGGGTCTGATCTCTGGGGCTTCCACCTCAGAATGCAACCCAACTTCCAGAGGTCACCCTTGCAATCAGGATATGGTTTGTCATGACAGTTCTTAGCACCATCTCTCCTAAGGTGGCCTGGCTTTCTACAGTGGTAGCAGGTAAGTTTTGTTGTCAAGCTCTTCTTGGAGACCCAAGAATCAGGCTTAGGGTCTACCCTTTTAAGATCACAACCAAGGCAGCCATTTTCTGTTGGTCTTTGTTTTCTCCCCTTGGCTTCCTCCTGGTCTTGATTATAAAATACTGAGGAGGTAATTCTCACTGAAGTATCAAGTGAGCTATCTGGAGCAAAAGTCATTTGTAGCTTTTTCCCTAATATCTGAGACTGCCTGGGTAATAAACTTGTCTTTAAGAATAATCTATCCTTCTATCAAATCAGGAGCCAGAGATGTATGCTTTATCAATGCCTCTAGTAAATGATCTAAGAATGCAGAGAGTTTCTCATCTTTCTCCTGATGAATAGTTGACAAAATAATTAAAGGGTTTAGTTGTCATCCTTCCTAGGCCTTCAAAAATAGATGTCTAAAGATGTATCCCACTCCAATCTCCCATCTGGTTGGTAGGCCAGTAGGGATCTTGTGTAGGGACTACTTGGGCTCCAGTAGGAACCAGCTGTTCCCATGGTTGTCTGTCTTAACAATATGATATTCATCTCTAAATATAATAGCAGCTTGTAATACTGCTTGTCTCATAAGAATCAATGTTGTATTTAAGAGGAACACTACATCTCTCCAGTCTAGTTCATATGTCTAAGTAAGTGCTCTAAAGACCTCAATATACCTATCAGGGTCTTATGCAAACTTTCTCAGATCTTGTTTGATCTGCTTGAGGTCATTGAGAGAAAAGGACACACCAACATGAGTATTGCTGAATTCCCCACTTATTTCCTGTATGGGATATTGTCCTTGAGGGGTTTAAACAAAATCAGCTAAGGGTGGATATAATCCAGTAGAGGCTTCAATTATGACTGTCTTAGTACCTTTACCTTGGGATCTGAAGGGTGAGTGGAGAAGCCTCGGACTCAGTAATAGTGAATGAGGCTTTCATTAAAGTTGGAAGCCTTATCCTTAGAGTCCAAAGGATGAGAGAGAGGAGCTTCAGGCTCAGTGATAGTGGATGTATTTGATTGTACCTTAAGGGCCAGAGGTGTCTGGTGTTCTTGTAGCTCACATTTACATTTTGCGTATAAGTAAGGTTTACCTCTTAATGGGAAAAAGAACATAAGGTAATTCTGACCATTTTCTCTCTTATAGTACAATTTTAGCTGTGAAACAGCATCATGATCAGTACTTCCCTCTGCATTCCATTTTGGCTCTAGGTGGTAGGGAGGCCATGGATGCATGCAGAAAAATATTAAACTTTTCTTTCTCGATATGTGAGGGTCAAACAATGCCCAGTGCTTAAAAATATATTCTGAAGGAGTAAGAGAATTTGACATTGAGTTTCCTATATGCAATACAAGAGGAAAAAAATAGGCATCACTTTTAATCCTTACTTGGTTTCTATATTCTCTCAAGGCATCTTCTGAGTTGATCTGCTCTAGAGCAGGTAGCTGCCATCTGTAGAGTGACCAGAAGATAGGTCAGGTAGGAATAACTGCCCTAGCCAACTTGTGCCCCTACCTTTCCCAGGAATTCACGTTCCTAACTCCAGAAGGTGTTTGAAAAACACAAGCTACAATTGATTCCAGCTTTAACAGTCGTGTTTAAAGGAGGAGGCATTGATAACAAAACTATATCAATAATCAAGAGACCTGAACCACTGCTTTCCAATTCTTTGAGAGAGACTGGGGAAAATATTAAAGGGTAAACTGGAAGGGGTTGAAGCACATTCCAGCCTACAAAAGAGATCAGTTCTAGAGATAGAGTCAAGTAATGGCTCAGAAAAATCCTGCCCTGGGCCCTAAGGCAAAAAGTCTCCAAGACATTTATGCTGTCTACCTAATTACCTAGGCAATCTTATCATCAAGCCAAGGTTAAGTTTTACTCAAATTCCACTCTAAAATTTCTGTCTCCATATCTGCAACACACTTATGAAGCTCACAGATTAAAATTTGTACCCATCATTCAGCAACTATAATTTATTAGTGAAAGTATTTTCCTCCCCTACACATAAAAATAATTAGAACCAGAACTAGGAGAGGAGAGGAGAGAGCCAGGAGGTTGGGGATTCTCTCTTAAACTATCGTGGTCCCTCAAATATTGTGCTTAGGAAATAGTTCCTTCTTGTCTCACCCAGAAGTCAGTTCTTTCCAAGGAGTCTCATGTTCAATCTCCTGAGGGAGACTGTTGCCCAGAACACTTAATCAAAGACATTGCTTTTATGCAAGTTCTCCTGGAGAGCTAAAATTCCAATGTCTTATCTGATCCAGAGATGGTGTATGCATTCCTCATCTAAGATGACTTCCCTCTCCCTGCTTTTAGCAAAAGCTCATTTTCTACAAGCTCAACTTAAAGATTCTTAGTTATTGGAAATGAAGGAAAGGCTGGGACAGTTCCTCCCTCTCTAATATTAGCAGAAACATGCCTCCAAAAAAGGGAAAGTTACAAAGTGATGGGAAAGTTCAGAAATAAGATCAGAAAAAAGGAATTCTTTTCTTCTCATGCTCACAGTGAGTTATTGACACAATTTACCCATGAGTCATTGCTCTCAGCCTGGAAGGGCAAGGATGGAGAATCTCAAGGGTAAGATTGCGTTCTCACTAGCAGATCAGACCTGAAAGGGAACTGAGGCAGAACAGGTTCCACATTCCCTCTAGAGTGTAGAGGGGAAATCAGGCCAGACTGTCCCAGAGAAACCTGTCTTTCAAGTCTTAAGAAAGGTGGCTGGCCTATTGCCCTTTTAACTAGCAAATGGAGTCCCATAATTTATTAATAGGCATGTATATTTTTAAAATATAAACTAGATTTTATAAAAAGACCCATTTTACAGCATTTCACATCAAAGTCCATTAGGGGATACACTAACATTACTTTTTCCTAGCGCTGTTATCTAACATAACAAACCACAACACTGAAACAGGTCAAATAAGGAACATCAATAAATTTACCAACAAGCAAGTCCAAATGCAGCATATATAAAACAGGAATATAAGACCTTGCCTGCACATGTCAAATGGCCTGTCAAAGAAATAATCTTTCCACCATTGTTTTAACAAAAACAATGCATATGAGAGACAAGGCATAAAATTTAAGGCATGAGCAATTGACAAACGAGGATGACAATTTTTGATCACCTAAGAGTTACAATCTAGAATCCATAAAACAAAAGCAAATTCTTATCTCCATCCAGTTATCTTATGGAGGCCTCTGAATGATATAAGGGAAATGCTATAACTCCCAACCTGCTAGATGTCTGATATGCCAATTTGAGTTCTCCAAAATCAAACAATGAATTCTAAGGATCAGTGGATGTTAAGAGTAGGAAATTTTACTAAGAGAGAGACAGGTCCTGAGACAGGCAGTAGTAGACCTGAGTGGGTTGCTGTGGACCCCACTTTCCAGAGGAAGTGTTTTTGTTTGTTTGTTTGTTCTGTCTTTCGTCTCTTTGAGACAGGGTCTCACTACACAGTTCAGGCTGGCCTTGAGCTCACTTTATAGCTGAAGCTGGCCTCAAACACACAATGATCCTTCTGCCTCAGCCTCCCAAGTCCTGGGATTACAGGTGTGTACCACCATGCCTGGCATCAGAGCAAGTTTTATAGAGCAAAATCACAAGGTGAATACAAAGTGGGACAAAGTTATGATCAACCAATAAATTTACAAGTATAGCTACTTAGGTAATGTTGATCTAATGGAGAAGCAGGTCACATAACAAATGTACATGGAAAGAACAAGGACTTTTTTGGAAGAAGATATGAGTCGGGAGGTCCTGGCCACCCACCTGAGTGACTGACTGATGTCTAGCTAGACTTTACTGGACCAGGTGATACTCATTATAATATAGTGTTTATCCCTCAGGCAGGCATGTAGGCCTGGTCACTCCATCTTTGTGTTGTGGCCTGGCCTTCAATGGATGTACCTCCAGCTACAGTTATAACATACTCTCATTTTTTGCAGTGACTCCCTCAAGGGTCTAGCACTGTCAGATCACCTATTATATTTCTACTTACCTTGGCTGTAATATTATGAGACTTGAGGCCTTACAGTGCATTTTTCTTGTTTTGTTTTGAGAGTTTCATTATGAAGGCTCCCCAGAGTTTCATTGTGCAGTCCAGGCTTGCCCTGAACTAACTTTCACATTGAGCAGCAGTGTGGATGCAGACTACATAGCCTGTCTTCTTCACTCTGTTCTGACCTGCACCATCTCTACCCAAGCCTAAGTTTTTCTGCACTAACCTATATACCATCCAATTCTGAGGACTCTCAAATTTCTCTTGCTAGCCAGACCTGTCCTCCCAATTCCACTTCATAGGTATTTAGTTCACTAAAATAGACCACATTCTAGCCCACAGAGCACACCTAACTAAATGCAAAAAGATTGAAATTTTTGAAATTTTCCCATGCATATTATCTGACCACAGTGCAATGAAATTGGAAATCAATGACAAAGGGAATTCCAAAAACTCCATAAAAACTTGGAAATTAGACAACAGCCTTCTGAATAACCAGTGGGTCACAGACAAAATTAAAGAAGAAATTAAAAAATATTACAAACAAATGAAAACACAAATACAACTTATAGGCATCTGTGGGATGCAGTGAAAGCAGTCCTCAGAGGGAAATTTATAGCAATGAACACACACATAAACAGAAAGAGAACAAATAAATAGCCTAATGTTGGGGCTGGGGATATAGCTCAGTGGAATAAGCGCCTGCCTAGCAAGTGCAGGGTCCTGAGTTCAATCCCCAGTACCGCAAAAAAAAATAAATAAAAAATAAAAAATAAAAGCCTAATGTTGCACCTCAAACTTTTAGAAAAAGAAGAACAAGTCAAGCCCAAAGCCCAAAGAAGAGAGGAGATTATAAAGCTTAGGGCACAAATTAATGCAACTGAGATGAAGAAAACAGTACAAAAAATAAGTGAATCAAAAAAAAAAAAAAAAGTGAATCAAAGACTTGGTTCTTTGAAAGAGTAAATAAAATTAATAAACTTCTAGCCAATCTTACCAAAAAAAAAAAGAACTAAAATTCATGCAATAAGGAATGAAAAGGATGAAATCACTACAGATCCTACAGAAATTCAAGAGATCATTAATACCTACTTTGAGAATCTTTACTCCAATAGGATCGAAAACCCAGAAGAAATCTCGGTTTACATTTCTAGATTCCTAGGAATGTACGAATTACCAAAGTTGAACCAGGAAGATATAAAAAC
>PVLD010027946.1:8843-20169 GCA_004027595.1 Dinomys branickii
AAAAAAAAAAAAAAAAAAAAAAAAAAAAAAAAAAAAAAAAAAAAAAAAAAAAAAAAAAAAAAAAAAAAAAAAAAAAAAAAAAAAAATAAATGTTGCTAAAAGAAAAACAGCCAACCAAGAATTGTGTATCTGGCAAAATTGCCCTTCTGTAAAAGTGAGACAGAAATGAAGATTTTCCCACATAAACAGAATCTGAGAAAGTTCACTACTACATTTGCCTTGCAAGAAATGTTAAACATTATCTTGCATGCTGAAATGAAAAGTAGAATGGAAGTAGGAGGTGTACAAAGAAATAGTTCTCACTAAAGGTAGCTACATGGACAATTATAAAACTAGTGCGTTGTGGAGTGTTAACTATACTGTTGTTTTCTACATAACAAAGTTTAAGAGACTTACGTAATTTAAAAGACTAATAAATTAAAATTTATTTTCTGTTTTTATACACCTAGTATACAAAAATATAACTTTGTGACCTAAACTGAAAAGGGTGGAAAGGAGCTTTTAGGGAGCGGATCTCTCAGTACATTACCAAAATTAAGTTGGCATAACTTTGAGTTAGTGTTACAACTTTAGTGTGACAGCTGGGATCTTCACAAAGGAAATGGCTAAAGAACACACCTGACAGGAAATCAGAAAAAAATTTAAGTTTCACTACAAAAAGTCAAGTAGATAAAACAAAAGACAATAGCGCTGGAAATGAGCAAAAAACTACCATTATATAGAAAACAATTTGTAAGGTAACAGAAAACTGTTTGCAGTAGTAATTTCTCTGAATATAAATAAAATGAATTCTCTTCAAAAGACAGACATAATGCTGATGGGTACAGGGACGCTTGCCTGTAAGCCTGCACTCAAGAGGCTGAGGCAGGAGGATCTCCTTGAGCTAAAGGCAAACCTGGGCTACGTAAGTGACTTCAAGGCCAGCTTGCACTACATAATGAGACCCTGTCTCAAAAGAACCACAACAATAAAAAAAGCAAAAAATAGAAGGACAGAAATTAGCAAAATGAGTTTAAAAACATGGTTACAGTACATGTTGTGTAGATGCAAATTAGCTGCACATGGCATGATAAAACAATGCTACTTTTGATCCAAAGGCACAAGTTGGTTGCAAATGAAATGATGAAAAGGATGTTTTTTACAAGTAGTAACCAATAGCTGGGCGTGGTGGCGCATGCCTGTAATCCAGTCCTTGGGAGGTTGAGGCAAGAGGTTTGCTGTGGGTTCGAGACCAGCTTTGGCTACAAAGTGAGCTGAAGGCCAGCCTGAACTGCATAGCAAGACCTTGCCTCAAAAAGACAAAAAAAAAAAAAAAAAAAAATAGTAACCAACATAGAGCAAGTGTGCTACGTTAATGTCAAACACAATACACTTTTTGTTTTTAGTCTTTCTGCCTCAGAAAGACTGCAAGTTCAAGCACAGCTTGGGCAGTATAGTGACTTAGGGAGACCCGTCTCAGATTAAAAATTTTTTAAAAGGTGGAGGACATAGCTCAGTGTGAAAGCCACTGGGTTCAATCCCCTCAGTACAGCACAAACAAAAACAAAATTTCAATAAATATAACAAAAGAAACCTACCCACCTCATTAAGTTAATGCTTAAAATTTTTTAAAAATGGAGACTTCAGTACTTCAATGTCAATAATGGATAGGAAAAAACAGGCAGCAAATAAGGAAAAGTGATATAATAAAGGAATTAAAGAGATCAATGAACAAACCAAATGCAAGCACTGGCACTACTGTTACATGTAATCAGTGTGAACCTCTCTCACAGGTCCCTTTGTCAGTTTTAAGGTAACAAATTTAAATAGAAATAGTTGACGAGATACACAGCAAATAAATAAATAAATCTGTTACTGTACAACAAAAAGAGGTAAAAAAAGTCAGTTCAAAACAGACAAAAAAATTGAGAAAGACATCTCTCCAAAGAAGGAATATAAATAGCCCATGAACATATTAAAATATTCTCCACATTACATAGATGCAAATCAACACAACAGTGATATCCTCTTACATGCATCAGGATGGCTGCTGTCACGGAGAGCAGGAAACAGTTGTGTCGATGAGAATGTGGGGACACTGTGCTCTGTACAGAAAGTGTAAAGAGATACAGACACCGTGGAAAAAGAGTGTGGTGGCTCCTCTAACAAGGAGTAACAGACTACGTACATGTGTAGACACAGGGTAGCTAACATGTTTGTACTGCTGACTATTTGATCAATTTTGTATGTCTCTTTATTATTCTCCTGAGAAACCACTTTGAAGATATCAATATGATATACAACAGCCATTGTTAATTTCCTACCACTTTGTCTGTAACTCCGTACTGCTTGTATTGTTCTTGTGCTATTTTGTAAATGGGTGTCTGTTAATATGCTTTCCTTCTTTTATTTTTTAAAATAAATCAAATTATTTTTTATAAAAGGAATAATACCATTACCTAGCAAGCCAACAGTTCTACTTTTGGTTAAATACAATACTCAAAACAATTTAAAGCAGGATTTCGATTTTCAAAAGATACACATATGGCCAAACAGTATATATACAAAGGTTCAACAGAGCTAGTCATCAGTGAAATGCAAATCAAAACCACAATAAGATTTAACCTCACACCTGCTAAAATAACTATTATCAAAAGGGTAAAAATAGCAAGCGTTAGCAAGGATGTGTGAAAAAGGAAACCTTGGCACTGTTGCTGGGGATGTCCGTGCACACGGCCCCATGGACAACAGCATGTGAGTTCCTCAAGAAATGAAAACAAAATGATTATATGGTCTCGCAATCCCAGTTCTAGATATCTGACCATGAATGAGCTTTGAGAATATCATGTTGAACAAAATACACCCATCACAAGCACTGCATGATTCCACTTATTTGAAGTATTTAGGGTAGTGGAAGTCACAGGGACAGGAAAAAGAATGGTGGTTTCCATGGGCTGTTCATGCAGAAGAAATGGAGAGTTACCGCTTCATGGGTAAAGTTTCAGTTTTGCAAGAGGAGAAGAGTTCCAGAGATGGATGGCTATGACAGTCACACAACAGTGTCACGTACTTAATGCCACTGATTTGTCCGTCTAGAAATGGCAAAGATGGTAAGGTTTATACATATTTTACCACAATAAAAAACAGAAGTGGTAGAATATGAGAGAACCCTGCAAAAGTTTAAGCTTCTGCTGTATTGAATATGTTCTTTCTCTATGTGTTATGTCCCGGGGAAGACCAGATCTTCTCCAAGGAGGAGCCGGGCTTTATCATTTAGCATATCTTCAACATAGAGCTTAACAGCCTCTACCTAAAAGCCCCAAAGAGAGGCTGCTGCTGCTCCTCCTGACAGAATACCTAATTCACAGGTGGTCTGGCATGAAATGAAGGTGAAATAATGTCTCCTTCAGAAAATATTAGCTAGGAAAGTTAACACAGCACAGTGAACTCACAAGATGAGTATCCATTGTGATCCCCAACACACACATTTTAAGAGTAGCAAAACTCTAAGCTGTTACATCCACGAGCATACATTCCTCCGGGGGGCAGTGATACCCTCCCTCCCTGCTCTGTGATGCACCATGTTACACGCTTACACATCACACCTTATCCACTTTCTGTCTATTTTCCCCTCCGGGTGGTGAAATTCTTGAGGATAGTGACCATGTGCAGGAACTAGCTGACACAGAATGCTGAGCTTTTCTCACAGAACTAACTCTAAAGAATTGCTACCTATTAAAGACAGAAATGGAAAATTCACTAGCTCAAACATGTAAAAGACCACATTCATCAAAAGACATGATGATATACCAGGCAGATATTGGAGCAAAGAAACAAACCAGGTGGTTTTTTTGTTTGTTTGTCTGTTTTAGGGAGGCGCTGTTCACAAATAGTTCCTGCTAATTGCCAGCAGATTCTTGACTGTTTTCCTTCAGAGAGAAGCCACTCTCACATGCAAAACTAGCACTTGTGCTGGTTGTGGTATTAAAACAGTTCCCACTCTGGAGACTGCATAAGTGCTTCCATAAGTTTGTAAGGGAAAAGCCAGAAAGGTGTCAGCAGCATGAAACACACAATACCAGTTAGTACTTCCTTTATGTATTAGTCAGTCGACGGAGACATACACATCTATTCTGATTGTTTCCTTCTGAATCTGTATATTCCAAAATAGTAGTGAGGACTGACTTTAGAGGGTGCACATCTACTGACATTTTCCAAATCACTGCATCTTCAGGGCCAGGCTACGAGGCCGCTTCTATAAAATTCCTTGTCTCACCTGTTCTCGTAACACCTAGATAAAATCACTAATTGTAATACTTCATTGTTTTAGTCTGGTGTTCAGCAATAGAATGGTCTATGATTATGGATATTTTTAATATATGGCTTTAATAGCTGATATTTGTGCTAATATGCTTTAATTAAAGTTTTAAAACTGGCCCTTCATCTAGATGTGAATGAAGAGTCAAGAGTGAAATTTCAAGTCTTAAAAAGTAACTGACTTTTAAAAATACGTTTTAAACATTTCCAGCCACCTATGAAACAAGCCATGCAGATAATCCACAATTTATTGACTACAAAATTAGATTATTACTTTTGCATCCCCAAAATAAGCTGATTTGAAAACTCAGTTTAATACAGTAAACAGCACACGGTTGAAAGCATACAGCTAATATTGAGAATTATAAAAGAATACAGATTTTGAGACTTTTGTTTGAAGAATCAACAACACATTAAATTAATGTGCTAATCTGGGATTAATGCACACAAAATTAAAGTCTCAATTTCTACAACAAGTATCCATGAGAAAACCTGTGAAAGGTTAATTTCCTGCCAGTAGTGTATGGAATACTTTATTCAGGTGCTTCCTAATGCTTAAATTAATCTGATTAATTTTTCAGGCATCTCTTCAAACCATGAAAAAAATAACTGCAAGTACTTTAACAACTTACTAAACATTTGCCAAAACCCAATAACTAAAAGAGCAGTTTGTACAGTTAGATTTTTATCCTTTAAATAGAGGAAAAATGCAGTATTTTCCCTAGATGTTAGTTTTATTTCTTCACAGATCTAGAATGACATTGAGGAATCAGTTAACCAGGAACAGAAACAACAGAATTCAGCAAAATAAGGATTTCTAAAAACAGTTTACAACTCAAAGCACCAGGAAAATTCTAGGATGAAGAAGTATTTAAAGCAGGTTCCTGGCCCCAAGTGGTTCTGAGTCTAAGGCCCTGAATATTCTCTATTTTCAAAGATCTCCCGGGATAGAAATTACAAGTACATACTCTTTATCAAGACACTGGTACACTGTGGCTTTTCCTCTGTTAAACAATGGTCTTGTTTGTCCTCGTTCTCTCCCTCTTTCCTGACCTAACAGCAGGCCCTTCCTAGTTAGGTCTAAGGTGGACTCGTTACCATCTATCATTTTTAATGGAAGCTCTGGAGTAAGGGTGCCGAACTGGTTTCAGCTGACGATGCCGCCTCCAGTCCGCTGAGAGTGGGGCGTGGTCCGTCACTTGAGAGCAGCTAGGAGGAAGGCCCGTAACAGCTGTGGTTGATACCTATGGCGCACGTGCTGCTTTTCTTTTAAGAAAAAAGATGTAAACATATGAGTTGTTCTTTTTTAAAAAGAAAACAAACTCCAAACCTCAGTATTCAGGTTTCATTGCAGTGTTTTCACTTTGTGATAAACAAGTGGGTTTTATGTTGCATTTTTATGCTGCAGTTGAGAACCTCTGAGGTACACTGTCACTGGCTTAGAGTCTGTGCTGCCTGTGAGAGGCTAGAGCCCCTTACACCAGCTTCCCTTACTCCTCTCTTCCTTCCCAACTCTATTTTTTTCTTTTTTTTTCTTTTTTTTTTTTTTCCGGTACTGGGGATCGAACTCAGGACCCTGCGCTTGCTAGGCAAGCGCTTATTCCACTGAGCTATATCCCCAGCCCTCCAACTCTAATAATTACACTTCACATGGAGTTCGACAGTTTTTAGCTTCCACCTATGAGACAAAACACATGGCACATGTCTTCCCGTGTCTGTTATTCTACCTGACAAAGTTCTCCAGTGACTTCCACTTCGCGGCGAGTGACAGGACCTCACGCTTCTTTCTGACCCAGGGACATTCCACTGTGGGCACACAGCACATTTTCCTTATCCACCTGCTCACCCATGGACCCCCGGGTAGAGTGCATAGCTTAGTCACTGTAAGCAGTCCCACAGGACATGTACAGGAATGGCTTTCGTGTGTTTATTTCACTTCCCTTGGATACTCACACAGAAGTGGCAAGGCTGGGGAGTTGTACAGGAGATCAATTTATAGTTTTATGAAAACCCTCCATACTCTTCTCCATGATGACTCCACTGACACACATTCCCCACACCGCGTGGGCTCCCTTTCCTCCACATCCTTACCAGCATCTGTTATTTTTCTGTTTTTGTTCTGGTAACAGCCATTCTATCTGGGGTGAGATGCTTTCTCAGTGCAGTTTTGATTTGCGTTTTCCTGATGGTTAAAGATATTGAGACTGGGCCGGGAGACAGCTCAGCAGCACAGCGCCTGCCTGGGAAGCGCGCGGTCGTGCGTTCCAGTCCCAGTACTTACTTACTAACTATCTATCTATTTAAACAGAGAGAATGAGAGAAAACACTTTTTAAATGTATTCCTTGATCCATTTGGACTTATTCTTTTGAGAACTGCCAGTTCAGATCATTTGCTCATTTTTAAATCATGCTATTTGGCTTTTGTTGTTCCTAAGTTCCTCGTATGTCCTACGGATACTTGCCAAGTGTCTCTTTTATTCTGTAGGTTCTCCTTGCATGTTGCTGTGTCCTCAGCTGTGTTAGCCTGATACAACTCCCATTTTTCTTTTTTGTTTTGTTTCCTGTGTCTTGGAGGTTCTATCCAGCTAGTCGTTGACTGAATCAGTATTTTCAAGTGTTTCTCTTATGTTTTCCTCTACAGTTTTACAGCTTCAGCTCTTTTAGGGTCTTTGATGTATTTTGAGTTGGCTTTTGTACAGGGTCAGAGATGAGGTCAAGATTCCATTTTCTGGATATGCACATCTGGTTTTCTGAGGATTCTTTTTAATAACACTTTTGAGTAGTTTTATTTTACTGCCCTCAACTACATCTTTACTTGATCGGTAGCATACGTATGACACGTACTACTAGTTTTGACCTTCACTGGCAGACTGCGGTTAGTCAAGAACTGAAACTGTCTGACTTACTCTGAGCCCCTCCTCCACTCCAGTTTCTTGGCTGCCAGTGGGTTCTGTACATTGTTCTCTGCACAATCTACCACATCTTGGACAGCAGGAGGCAGGCTAGCAACCTCATTGAGACAAGCCTAAGCAAAGTCTGGGGAACTGGAAGCAGAGCTTGGTACACTGCCTAGTATGCACAAAGCCCTGAGCTTGATCCCCAGCACCACACACGCACACACACACACACACACACACACACACACACACACACAGTGATAAACATCACAGTGAAAAAGTCTTCTGGTTCTTTTCTCAGAAAAAACTTGTACCTTCTTTTTCTAGTTAAACTTTTCCTTAGTATTGGCATTGTTTTTCTTTCACTCATCTATTCCTCTAATTCCCTTGAAAATGTGAAAATCAAAACTAAGCATAATAACTTACAGCATATTGTTGAGCTCTTCATGACCATAGGTAACAATCAACTCAGCTACATACCGTGTGTCTCATTACCGAGGTTAGGATGGGTAATTTTTATACTAGGACTTTCTTGACATAAACACATAAAGGGGCTGCTAAGTGACTCAAAGTTTTTTAAAGCTTAAAATTTATATTTGACTTTCTTATTAATATAACTTATGCGTTAATTCTGATTGCATAGTTTTACTTTTTTCCCTGGTTAGAAGAATTAATATTTTAAATAAACTTTATCTCATTGCATGCTTAAGGGACACAACCTGATATGACATGATACATAAAGACAATAAAAGGTTACAATAGGGAACGGTGAGTTTATTCATCTGGTAAAAATAGCTAAAATCTACGCACTGAGCCTGAATTCAGTAATGGCTTTACTCCCTATAACCCTTATGCAGTGCATTTCATCTCTCTTTAGTTCAGAGTTGTTAAATAGGAAGTATTTTTCTTTAGTACCTCACAAAGTAACAGGCTGGTAAATGGAGTTTACCGGGTGGTCTTGGTCTTGGGAAAAATCAAACTTTGAGAATAAATTGTATTGGGTTTCAGGCAAAACCAGGATCTTAGACTTTTTAGTATGTTAGCAGCAATATAGGTGAGCTCTGGAGTTACTTTAGGAAGAAACTTCATTATAGATGTAAAAAATGTCATTATGATGATAATACAAATGCAGTCTGTAAGGGAAGCATAAGTGCTGTCACTGGTGATAATTCCAGTTACCACGTGAAAGCATTTGTAAATGGATTAAAATCTATGACTGATTTTTCAACAGAAGTCAATGTGAACTCCTGAACCATCTTGTTATTTGCTGAGAGCTGACGTGAAGTAATAGTTTAATACATTTTAGACTGTACAATCAATTAGACACAGTGTCTATATGAGGTGTTAATGTTTTAATTGTTTCTACTTCCTCTCCTCTCACATCAACCATTTATTGAAAGCAATTTTTTTAAGCAAGGTAAGAACTCTGTGGCCTCTTTCAAGTAGTAAAATTAACAACTAATATGAGTAACCAATAGTAAATGAAAGTAAGTTTTTCTTTATGGAAGCATTAGGGCTAATAAATCTTTAAAATGATAGAATGTAATTTTTTGGAACTCCTATAAGATTTTAGCATTGATCATTACTGGTTAATGTTATTAATGCCGAGGCAACTTAAAAAATATATGCCTCCCAATGGAGCAGGCATCTTAAAAACAATACACTGAATTGAATCTGAATCTGATAAAGCTGAATCTGATAAAGCTTCTAATCTACTGTCTACCAATTTACAAATGAAGAAGGAGTTGGGGGAGGAGGGAGGAGAGAGAGGGAGAGAGAGAAGAAGAAAAACATGTCAAACTACACCTTGCAACGCAGAACTGCAAAGAGCAAAATTTAGACTGCAAGACAAGCAACCCAGTTTTTCCTACAAATAAACTGCAAGAATAGCCATGGCTGGGGGTTTGGGCAGAAAAAATGGAAGGGAATCCTATGGGTTATGACATAAAATAAGAAGGAGTTAGATATTCTACTAGACTGAGGAGGTAGTGTGGTTTTTAAAGAACATTTAGAAACACATGCTAACTCATGAATATCATTATAGTCATGGATGCAACTACACACCTAGAACTGCCTTCATGATACAAGTGAGTAAACTGGCGAAATGTAGATGAAATAGGCATCAGAGTTTTAGGGTAAAAACATCAGTTCCAGGCCTGGCCCGGCCACCATTCCCACCACTTCCGTGAAGGAGACCAGAGTTAGGGAAGGCTAGGAGAGGAGCTTTAGTCAGCACGGCCATGCTCGGAAGCACAGATGAAGAAGTTCAAGAGCTGCCTTTGAGGGGCTGACGGACTCCTTGGGGTTGTGCACATAAAGGGAGCAAAGGCAAAGGCTGGGGTGTGCACAGCTGGCCGGGTGGGCAGCCCTGCTCAAGTGTGGTTTGGTTGATAGGTGTCTCAGGACTGGCTCTGTGAGGCTCTGGGAGAGCTATTGTCGCTTCACGGGGCAACTCAGCTCCAATCCGGCGATGATGACACCCACTTAGGGGTGCAGCCTCAATTCCTGTCATGTCAGATTGCTCCTGCTTAGCAGGGGTGACCGCATCATGGGCTCAAGCGTGCTCTGCCGGGCACTGCTTTTCCTGAAATCTGAGCTTTCTGCATATTTAAGACAGTGATGAGACTTTCGGGCATTGCTCCAGGGGATCTGGAACTGGACAGCAATGAATAGATGTTCCTGCAAACTCTGAAAATTACTTTTACCTTGGTGTCCTGAGTCTTGAAAAGGAATGTGATAGGCTACATAAATTCAGGGCTAATAAACTTTGAAAAACAGACACTCCGGTTATTAATGTATGTGTGAGCAGGGCTGAGCAGAGGTCTGATCCGAAGTTTTAAGGTAACAGAGGAGACAGATAAAATAAAGGCAGAGATGCCAAGCTTTTGCCTGTTGTCAGTAATCCACACGGTATCTCCAGCCCCAGCTGCTAACTCCCTGTTTCGAAAGTAGCTTACCCTGGAGTTGACCATTGTTGCGACCAGCTGATAGCTTTATTAGGCTGTAGTACAAGATACTCGCTTTACTTCTAGTTTAGAAGTTTCTCGTATGTGTTAGTTTTCTGGGGCTACAATAACAGACCCCACAGACTGGGTGGCTTAACCAACAGATGTTTATCTTCTCACTGTTGCAGAGGCTGAGAGTCCAGGGTCATGGTCCCTGCAGGTTTGGTTTCTTTGAAGGCTGCTCCTCCTGGTGTGCTGATGGCCTCCTCCCAACCTCATCCTTACACAGGCTTTCCTTCCTGGGCACCCAGGCCTGGGCTCACTTTGTGTGTCCGAATTTCCTCTTTGCATGAGGACATAGTAAGACTGGATCACAGCTGACCATAACAGGTCGTTTTAACTGAAGTACTTCTATAAAGGCTGTATCTCCAAGCACAGCCACATCCCAAGGTCCTAGGCACAGGGCATCAATTTGAGAAGGATAGAACTCAACCCAGAATAACATAATAAAAAAATTAGCAACAAAAAATAAGATATAATGTGATACAATATTTAAAGGCAAAATAAAACACATAACTTTTAAGACACAGGTATCTGTTGCTGAAGCCACCCTGTGTGGTGTTCTGTTATGGTAGCCTCAGCAAAAGGAAAAACTCGCCTCTGAATTTCTAAGCAGGCCTCCTCAGACAGTGTGTATCCCTCACAGAAACGTTGTACTTCGCTTTTCTTATAGTAAGTTTCTGAGATCTTCGAAACTACAGTGCATCACGAAGGAAAAAATAACTTTTCTGTGAGCATCTAGCTATATCCAGACGCTAGAATATTACCTATTTTTTTTTAAATTTTATTTTAAAGACAAAAGAATGGAGACATATGAACCAGAAAAGCCATAAACAATACAGAAAATACAAAGTTATACAGAATATAGTAGGGAATTAGAACTGGATGTTGTATTACATAGTTATCTTCACATTAGTTAACACAAAAATATTAAAGGAAATACCAAATTATGGATAAGATAGTAGGGAATTTGCACTGGATGCTGTATAATATAAAGTTATCTTCATTTCTGCTAGTACAAAAACGACTGAGGAAATACAGAATTATAGAGAACATAGAAGGGAATTAGCTCTGGATGCTGTCCTACATAATGTTACCTTCATCTTTGTTACTCAGGTTACACAGATG
>PVLD010027947.1:0-20066 GCA_004027595.1 Dinomys branickii
CTATCTTATCTACAATTTGGTATTTCCTTTAATGTTTTTGTGTTAACTAATGTGAAGATAACTATGTAATACAACATCCAGTTCTAATTCCCTACTATATTCTGTATAACTTTGTATTTTCTGTATTGTTTATGGCTTTTCTGGTTCATATGTCTCCATTCTTTTGTCTTTAAAATAAAATTAAAAAATTAAAAAAAATAAAAAATAAATAAATAAATGAATAAAGAGGGGCGCCGCAGGGGGCCAAAGTAGAGAAGATGTCAGAGTGGCTCTGACCACCGTGACAGGGATAGCAGAGCGGTCAGAAGGATGGGAACTGTGGAATTGCATTTTATCTTACTGTGATAGTCACTAGATTTATTGGGCTACAGAGGAAACTACGTTCGTATTTTGGAGACAGACTTTTCTCAGTATGAGTAATTCCAATTATTAATAGAACTGTATTACAGATGTTATTGTAGTATTTTTGTTAAAATTCTTCAGCCCCCCTTCCCCCGACTCTCTGTCTCTCTCCTGGGAACCAAACCCAGGCCGCGCAGGCTCCCACGGAGCTGCACCCAGCCTTTCTGTTTTTTTGGGACAGGGTCTTGCCACGTTGCGCAGGTGGTCTGGAACTTCTGATCTTCCATCCTCAGGCTCCCAAGTGGCTCATTACAAGTGTGGGAAACATCACTTAGTTTAAATTCTTCTTTTCTAACACCCTATACCAGTGTAATTTTTTTTCTAGCACAGCCCACTTAACCCTCCCAGCATTAATGACGTACCTGTCCTCGATTCCATTTTCAGAGTGTTTGATCCCTGCCAGTACTAGGGCTCAAACCAGAGCCTGATGTATGCTAGACAACAGCCTACCACTGAGCTACATCCAGTCCTCAAAATATATAACTAACTGTATAATTCACTAATCAGAAACACTCCAAAGAATGTTTGGCAAAGCAGGGTTAACACCAGTAAATTTCATGGCAATATCTATATCATTATTATTAAATATTAATACTGTCAATGTTTGCAATTTCAGATTCCTACATAACTTATTTAATCTTTTAGATATAAGATCTCATTGTATTGCCCTGCCTGGCCTCTAACAATTGGGCTTAATGGATCTTCCTGCCTCAGCCTCCCTAGCAGCCATCACTATGAGTTTTCACTATGACACTCAGTTTAATTCATGTGTGCGTGCGTGCGTGTGCATGTGTGTGTGTATGTGGTGCTGATGATCAATCTCAGGGCCTCAGAACAATCTACCACCAGATTACCTTGCCACCCTGATAATTTATTTTATAAACCAAGAGTTCATATTTTTGTTCAAGAAAGAAAAAAACAGAATAAACTAAGATGGCCACTATAGAACAATATACATGTATTTTGTAAAATGCTACCAACTTTCATGGGTGGGTGGGGGGGTCCATGGTAGAGCACCTGCCTAGCATGGAGGAGGCCAATTCCCAGGACTCTAAGAATACAGCCTCTAGGGCTGGGGATGTAGCTCGGTGGAATAAGCGCCTTCCCAGCAAGCGCAGGGTCCTGAGTTCGATCCCCAGTACCGCCAAAAAAAAAAAAAATACAGCCTCTAAAATAATCTCTCTATATGAAGATTTTCTGGAGGTAAAAATTCAAAATAAATAAATAAATGAACCACAATTCAAATTCAAAAAATAAACTTTAAGGAAAATGCTAACAACTTTTCTAATCGGGTGCCAAGAAAAAGATCTTCAGTCTGACAGATGTTAAACTGAAATTTGCATAAACTATATCTGGGGTTCATTTCAGCACCGGTCTAATTTTCATACATGTGAAATGAGCCTAGAAAATGTACTTCTCGATAACTTTGATATTTTTCATAAATGTTTAGATTAAAAAAAAGAAAACTCATCTCCTTTAGACAGTTTAGGGTGAGGCTGTTCATGATCTTTCCCATCCCTCTCCTGAGCCCGTGTACTTTTGTTAGGACTGAATATATCACCCTCTTGGCAGTTCCCTGCTTGCTTTCTCCCCATTCTGAGTTTGAATTTTCTGCTTCACTGAGTTCACCTCCAAACTATGAAAAATAAGTTTTCTCACTACTTAATAAATGTGCGTGATATGGTAACCCTCAAATGATATATGCTTTCATAATGGGCCTTCTGCTGGCTCAGGGTCAGGCTAGAAATGGACTTCCTCCAGTGTGATTACTGAAAGCCTGGTCATTCATATCATAATTTTCCTTTTAGGAAATAAAAAAGGAAAATGGTCACTTAAAGATCCTCTCAAGAAAAAAAGCTCCTCTGTGCTGGTCAGGTCTGCTCCTCCACTTCAAGGTTTTGAAGTGGCTCACCCGTTTGAAGGTCCTGTTAAAACGTATTTTTTTCTATTAGAAATGAGGTCCTATCACATATGAGCAGGTAATCAGGTACCATAAAATACAATTTCCCTACATTTTAAAAGACCACCCCTAGACGGGCGTGGTGGCACATGCCTGTAATCCTAGCACTCGCCTGTGCAATTCCAGCACTGGAGGCTGAGGCAGGAGGATAGTTGTGAGTTCGAGACCAGCCTGGGCTACAAAGTGAGCTCACGGCCAGTCTAAACTGCATAGCAAGACCCTGCCTCAAAAAAAATAAATAAATAAAAGACTGGCCCATCTAATGAGCTGCAAAAGAATCCTAAACACTTCATTAGTAAGTGTACAAAATAGAATTGCAGACCCAGAGGGCAGTAGGGTTTTATAAGATTCCCTGTAGTCCCCAAGTCACAAGTTTAGTTGTAGAGCGGGACCTGAGTCTTTAACCCAGAGCAAGCGCAGTTCTTATTTACATTCGCCAAAGTGCAACTGGGAGACGGGGATTTCCGCTATCAGGTGTTCATACAAATGTGCCTGATACAAAAGTGCTCCTGCTGCAGCTCTGGGGAAACTGAAAAATGGATAGTTCCCTCCCAGAGCCCTGCCACGTGCCCAGCAAGCCCTGGTAAATGTTAGCTGATTAAATATTATTCGAAGATGACCAGAAGGGCCCAGGGACGGCAGAAGCACTCCCGACAGGCAGTGCGATCCGGGAGCGCCGCAACGAGCGCCTGGGGACAGGGAAGGGACCGGGCCCCGCCCCGGCGGAAAGCCGAGAGGCCAAGGATCTGCTGGGTCCACTTGGGTACACTATGTGGCCACAACAGCCAGGGGCCGGGGCCGGAGCAGATGCTTGCCGCGGGAACCGTGAGGCCCCACCTAGGCAGGCCGGCGGGTATCCCACCTCGTGTGCCCCGCGCCACCGCGCCCAGACTCAACCAGGTCAGGGTTGCTGCAGAACCAGCAGCGCCGGCTCGTGTACTCAGCGAGCGCGCGCACTCGGGAAAGCACCGTCCCACTGGCCTTCTGGCTCGCAATGATTGGCGCCCAGGCCATAGGGGTGTGCAGGAACTGGGTTGTTATTGGCGAGCATGACCAGTCACTCAACGAGACAAGGAGGGGAGGGGCCTCTTCAGGGAGGGACACGACTGCGCGAGGCTGTTTCAAGGCCGTTAGCCGCCATCTTTGGCTTGTTTTTTTGTTTACTTGCTTTTGTTCTCTGCTGTTCACAAAGCTCCGTGTACACGATTACAAACACGATCACCTCAGATCGGTTTCACACAATCTGGTGGTGGCTGATTGTTAGTTCCTGCCGGCTTTGGTTTCAGGTAACGCTTGCAAAAGCTGTTCCTCTTAGTTCAAAGTTTTCACCTCTAAGGGACCCTCGGATTCCGAGGAGGAAAAAAAAATCGCTGAGCTCACATCTGCTTTTCTTTGCTAAGAAAGCCTAGCCAACGCACGAGGAATTCTCCTTCTTACAAAGAAATTCAAAGCAGGGCCTTGCAGAGGAGCCTAGGTCCCGAGATGTGGAAACCGAGTAGCTTAGTAAGTGCAGTTAAGTGTACGTGCTAACCCATAGTGAGGCCGAGATCGGAGCAAAAGCCCGGCACTGCTGAGGTGACGAAAGTCAACAGCATCTGAGTAGGTTTGGAAAGCAACTCAGGTCTAAGCTTGTGGAATGATCCACTTTCAAGCCAGTATTTATTAAGCGCTGATCCTATGCTTAATTCTTAGGAGATACAAATATACTTAGCACAAGTTAGAAACCCGAAGAGGTTCATTTTCCTTAGAGTGAATTCAAGACCTGGTACACATACTTTTACTGCAGTTCTTATTTAGCTGTCTTAAATACCGCTTGAAATGGCGTAGGACACAGCTGAGAGGTTCTGTAATTCAGTTTGATCCTTATTTAATCACTTGGTTGCTAGTTGCAATACTCGTTTCTCCCTCACCACCCTGTACACCTCTGTGCTTCATTCCAGTCTGCAGGAAGTGACAGGAGGCCTTCACGGGAGGCTCTTTGAGCCAGTTGTCCTCTAACTCACTTTTCACTGAGGCTGAGACCCAGGGAGAATTTTCATTCCAAAAAATGCAACATGATAACAGAACGCATTTTTTATCCCTATTCCTTGCCTCTGCTTCCTCTTGGCCCCCATCAACCACCACTGTGAACAGCTTTTAAGAATGGACTTGACTCAAGTTTTTCCTGATACTTCACCAGCTGTGGAGCTTTTCAAACAAATCCCAACCAATAAACGACCATTTTGTCAAAAAGCCAAGAGAACTTCCCTCCGGACCACACCAACCAAACCACACATAAAGGCCAAAATATACACAGCTGCACATTTAAGAACGTGAGACAATAAAAAGCAAAACCACTTAGGCAAAACAGTCACTAAAGGGGGCTTTGAACCAGACTCAGTGAATTGCCTATCCTCATTTGCAACACAGACTATACACTCTCTGGCAATTATTTAATTATTCATAATCTGATCCTTTAAAAGAGGTGCAGAAAAACACTGTAAATGCAAATAGAATGCAAGCAACTAGCCTTAAATTTAGGGTTTCCTCTTAGCCCTTACTTTGCACTTGAAATCCTGTTTTGGTCTTATCTGGGAGCACAACAGAAAAAGTTCACATCCTAAGGTCTATTTTGCACACATAAAAACCAAAGGCAATCACTTTTGAAAATAAAATCTGATATGGCACATATACACATATTGTACATATAATACACAAACCCCAAGATATTTTATGAAATCATTTGCTTTAAGAAACACACACACACACACACACACACACACACACACAGAAATGTCCTCATCAAAATGTGTGCAAGACACACTCCTCTCCCCGGGGAAATAAACTGTCCCACTCATCCCAGTATTTCACATCTATTGACCCTCAGCTCGGCACCCAAGCCCCTTGGTCTTGGTTCTGGGGAAGGGTGTGTAAAATGCACGCCGAAGGGCTTTCTTGAGGGAGCCGCAGATCTTCCTGTGATGCTGCCTGTGGCAGGAATTTACATTCCCTTCAGCCCTTTTTTTTTTTTTAAATCTATACTTCCCAAACGGCTAAAATTTTAAATCCCTCAACCACAAAAATTTACCAGTTCTTAAATGTGATAGCAAAAAGGAAAAAAAAAAAAACTATAAATTTGGCTGGAAACAGTTGTACACGGCCATCCCGCGTCTCAACTTCTTGGTATATTTAAAACCTTGATCAGGAAAAAGAAAGAGGAAGAGAGACAGGAAAAGAAATGGGGAAAAGAGAAAATTCCCCTTAGCAACAGTTTCCTCACCCCAGCACTGCCACAGATCTCTACTTTTAAAAAATTTGAAAACACACACAAGATTAAGGAGGGGAAAAAAATGGAAAAAGGATACCCGAAGGTCGTATGGCTCTTTGTATTCGTGTGTGTGCAAAAAGGAGCACTCGCCGAGCCCGAGCCGGCAAACCCCGCCCCCCCGGACGCCCGCCCCGATTGGCCGCCGCCGGCTGCCGGGCGCCCCGCCCGCGAGCACACGCGCCGCGCCCGAGGCGCCGGCCCTGGAGGCTCCTGAGGGCCGCTCGACCCCCACCCCGCGCCGCTGGCCGTCGCCCCGCGCGCGCGCCCGCTCGCCGCCCTCCCCACCTGCGGCCGCTCGCTCTCACTCCCCCACTCCCTCTCCCACCCCGGTGCTCGGTGGAACGAGGCTGGGCCCGGCGTAGCGCTGTAGCCGGGGAGGGCGCGGACACTTTGGTAAACTTGGTTTCCGTAACTTGTGGACCGGAGCCCCGGGACGGGGCTGAGCCCTGCCGCGCCCGGCGTCCGGCGGCCTCCTGGGTCTCGCTGCCCCGCGCCCGCCTTCCCGCGGACGGGCGCGCAGGTGACGTTTCCGGGTGAAAGCAGAGTACTTTTCGCCTTGGGATGTTTTTGCACAGGCTGAGACCCCGGTTTTCCCCGACCTGGCTAAAAACACTTTCTCAGACTAAAATGGCTCTCCCTTACTTCCTGCGTGGGCTCAGATGCTTACACCTGGATGTTTCAAGCTGCTCAGGACCTGGGCTCGCTCTAGCTAATCCTCCTTCCTTCCAGCCCCCTCCTTTTCGTCCGGGATTCCTTCTTTCCTGGAGGGGCTGTGTGTGCCCGGGGTGAGCCTGTCTCCTCTGCTCTCAGCTTAACAGCCATTCTCCAGTGCTTTCAGGAGACACGGACCACTTCCTCCTCTGCTCCATAGCGCTACGAACTTTACACCTACTCAGGCCCCTGGCCCTGCACTCTACTCAGAATGAGAGGGGAAATATGTATATGTATGAAATATACGTGTATGGTGTATATGCATATATGTATATTCATATGTATGTACCAACATGGAGGTTTTTGTCGTTTGTTTTGAAACAGGTCTTGCTAAATGAATAAATTGCAGCTGGGCATGGTGGCGCATACTCGTAGTAATGTAAGCATTCAGGAGGCTGAGGCAGGAGCATCACTGGGAGTTCAAGGCCAGTTTGGGATACATAGTGAATTCAAAGCTAGCCTAAACTACGTAGTCAGACCCCATCTCAAATAAACAAACAAATAGCACAGGTGGGTTTTGAAGTTGAGATTCTCCTGCCTCAGCCTCCCAGAGGGCTAGGATTATGGGTATTCATTCCCACACCCAGTTTGTTTTAAATATTTTAGTAAATTCACTCTGAGAAACTGTGATTAGGGATTATTTACATATTTTGCAGTATTGTACTGATAAGTGAACCCAGGGCCTTTACACTGAGCTATATCCCAGCCTTTTTTTGGTCTTTTTAAAAAATTTTGTGGCAGATTCTTACTCAAAGCCCTGGCTGGGTTTGAATTGTGATTATTGAGCCAGGAATATAGGTCAGCAGCATAAGCCTAGCAAGCCTGAGGTCATGAGTTCGATTCCCAGTAACAAAAACAAAAAAATGGACCACTGTGCGTTCCAGACCAGCCTGGGCTACAAAGTGAGCTCAAGGCCAGCCTGAACTGCATAGTGAGGCCCTGTCTCAGAAAGACAAAAAAATAAAAAATAAAAAATGTTTTCCTAGTTAAAATACAGATTTTGAAACTCATCTTGTTTTGAAACAAGAATTTTTTTTTTTTTTTTTTTTTTTTTTTTTTTTTAAGAAGGATACTTCCAGGCCAGGCATATAGCTCAGCAGTACAGGACCTGCCTGGTGAGTGGAAGGTCCTAAGTTTGATTCCCAGCACCACACACACACAAAAAAGCCTAGTTCTATATTAAGCTTGTGCACATCTGTTGTGCAGGCATTGTCCTGAACACTTTGTGCACATTATGCACTATTATTTTTTCCTTTTAGAGATATGCTTAGAGCACAGAGTGTTACAATAATTTGTCTAAGTGTAAATAGTAGAGAAGGATAGAAAATTTTGAGCCCAAAAAATCGAGCCCCAAAACTCAGGTCCATAATCACTGGCTTTGCAGCAGTTTAAACCAGTATTGTTCTCTGGTTGGTCTTTGCAATATTCTGCAAGACAAAGGGCCTGATGCTTCTAAGATATCAATATTAGAGGAAGCAAAACACAAAGGTGGGCACCGCTGTTCTAATAAATGGGACAACTAGAAGCAAAGCGTCATCTGAGCCAGAAAAAGCTATAATGGTCACTACCAGCATAACTGGGGAAAATGAAATATGGCCAGGATTTGGAGTCTGACTGAGTCACTGTTAACAGAGTGTTGGCACTGCCATGTTACAAGAAGCTGAGAGGCAGTCTGCCCTGCGCCAGCCTCTCCCCAACGTCCCACACACATTTGTCACTAGCTGTCAGCCAGACGCTCCTGGTTTGCAGAGTCCAGGACGTTCTTGTGGTATCTGGGTCCCAGCTGAGAGGCTGGTCACTGCCTCTGGTGTGGTCTTCAGCCTGTGGCTCCCTCGCTTAGGTGCAGACTAGGCAGTAGGTTTTTGTTTTTAAAGGATTACAGGCTATGTTTTCGGTTTTTGGTTTGTAGCACGCACTGGGGATTGAACACAGAGCCTTGCATGCTAGGCAAGTGCTCTACCACTGAACTACACCCTCAGCCCCAGTGTTTCTTTTTATATGTTTTCCATTTAAACATTTTAAAAAGTGCACAAAGCAGCCAGATATGGTGGCACATGCCTGCAATCCCAGCACCAGGGGAGGCTGAGGCAGGAGTTACTATTATACTTCCTTTACTACTGATGAGATAATTGAGACAGGGAGGGACTGGTTGCTTCCCTTAAAGCCACTGAGCTCGTTACCTCAGCGTCTTGTTCTGAGCCTAGCAAAGGCAAACTGGCTTTACACGGATGATCATTGTCCAGAAATTGATATATTTTCAATCATTAGTCCATTCCCACGAAGGTCAGAGTTAAATTTAAGTCATTTATTTTTAAACCCACTCCCCACCCCACTGGGTGTGGTGCCAAAGGCCTGTAATCCCAGCACTTAGGAGGCAGAGGCAGGAGGCTCACTGTGAGTTCAAGGGCAGCCTGGGCTACAAAGTGAGCTCAAGGCCAGCCTGAACTGCATAGGGAGACCCCTTCTCAAAAAGCAAAAAAAAAAAAAAAAAATTTTTTTTAAGTACTTTTGTGCTATTAAGTAAGAAGAATAGGGATAAAAATGCGTCTTTTTCACGTAGAAATGACAATTTTCAACCCTAAAACGTGAGATTTTAAATGTCAGGCTTTACAGACGACTTGTGGATGGAAGAGAAGCCGCCAGCACTGAGTCCAGAAGGTCTTTTATTCTAAGCCGTTTCTGTTTCCAGCTCCCAGAGGGGCCTCTGCCCCTGCAGAGAGGGAGACCAGGGCCTGCCTGTGGCAGTTGTTCCTCAGTATGCCCGGGGGCATTTTAGAACAGGACTGCAGGGAATTCTAACATCACTGAGAGTTTGTCCTGGGGACGCAGGAAAGTGTGAAAGCTGAGGTGGGAGAGAGATGTTATGGAGAGGTGCAGGGTAAGACAAAGGCACAGCGAGCAAGGGTGGAAAAGCAGCACTGGCAGGAAGCGGAGAACGTCCTCAAGGAAGCGGGAAGGGGTTGGCATTACAGCAGGAACAAGGGCAGCTTGATTGTTACAGGAAAAAAGTTCTGAACCGGACTGTTTATGAAGTGCAAAAGAAAGTATGTAGAATGTTGAGAGGTCTTTCTTAAAGTTTACCTTAAAAAGGGCCAAAATAGCGGGCCTGGTGGCACACACCTATAATCCCAGCACTCTGAGGCTGAGGCAGGAGGATCACTGTGAGTTGGAGGCCAGCCTGCTCTACATAATGAGACCCTGTCTCAAAAAAAGGGAAAAAAAAGCCAAAAAAAAGAGAAAATAGATGTAATAAAAATGGAAGAAAAACGCAAAGAATAGGAAACAAGAAGCAGAGAGGGGAGACGGTGGAGAGATGCCACCCATTATATGTAGAAGTGACAGCTTTTTTTTTTTAAACCACCACTTGGGAAACAGCAGTGCAAAAAAACTGGGAGAACAGGGTAGCTGCATGATCTCAAATAATCATATAGTTTGCAAGGCCCCCCTAACAAAATACTTCCAACTCTCTGTGGCGTATTTATTTCCTTATTTATTTTTTAGATAGGCTCTCACTGTGTAGTTCAGGTTGGACTTGAACCCCTAATCTTCCTGTCTCAGCTTCATGAGAGCTGGTTTTACAGGTGTGCACCACCATGCTTGGCTGGTGGAGCTCTTTGCCATAACACATGCCCAAGGCCCTTTAAATAAGATGTAGAACACAGCTGGGCCTAGCAGAGGACCACCCTTGTGCCTGCTATTCGAGCCCTCTAACACCAAACTGTCCCCAGGCCTGGGGTGTGGTGCACACCTGCAATCCTTAGCACTTAGTTTGATTAGTAGCACTTAAGAAGCTGAGTCAGGAGGATTGCCTCAAATTTGAGCCCAGCCTGGGGTACATAGTGAGTTCAAAGCCAGCCTGAACTGTAAACCAAGGCCTTGTTTCCTTTTTTCTTTTCTTTTTTATTTTTTTGGTACTGACACAGGAAAATAAAAAAACTCCCAGTCTGAGCCATATCTGAGATGAGTTCATATTCTCTAAAATCGAAGAATGAATTTTAGGAACAACGGAGGTTAAGAGCAGAATATATTTATTGAGAGAAAGAAAGCTTCTGTCCGAGAGAGGGGCAGAAGGGGCCCCAAGTGGGTTACCCCCCCACACTCTGTCTTTTCTAGGGACTTTTATAGAGAAAAACCATGAGGTGAGGTGGGTCCAAGGTAGGGGAAATGGACAAAACTATGGCCAGCCAATAAGACTGCAAGGATAATTATTCAAGTAAAACTGAGTAAACTGGGATCAAATGGGGAAGCGAGTTGAGTCTTGTAGCAAGCGGGCATGAATACAGAGCGAATACAGAGCGGGGCTTTTCCTGTGGGGGTCGGGCTAGTGACTTCCTGGCTTTTTGAAGGTGGTTGTACTTACTTATCAATCCCTGACATTTACACCTAGGGGGTATGTGGCTGTATTTGTTTAGCCCGTTTTGTGTTAAGGTCTGGCCCACAGGTATCTTATCTTTTCTGTTGGCTCCTTCCAGGGCCCGGTCCTGTCTGACTGCCTGTATTTCTATCTAACTCAGCTGCCTATAACAGTACTGGGAATCGAACTCGCGACCTCGCACTTGCCAGGCAGGTACTGTGCCACTGAGCCATATCCCCAGCTAAGACCTTGTTTCAAAAATAAATAAATAAATAAAAACAACATCCTTAGTCCTTTAAAAATTATTTTTATCTTGATACAGGGTCTTGCTGTCACTGAATTTGCACTGAACTGGCCTCAGCCTTTCAGGTGGCTGAGTTTCAAGCATGCACCTCCGCCCGCTGTCTGACCACCTGTGCACTCACTTTTGCTCTCTGGGAGGCCCCAGGACAGTGGGACTGGGCTGAAGCTGTCCTGCTGGTTTAAAACTCTCCATTGCTTTCTTTTCTAAAGTCTAAGCTGTGAGCACAAACTCAAGACTTGAGGGAGACCTGCTGATTCCTAGCGCTCTCACCCACCCTGGTGCTCAGAGGACTCCCTCTAAGACAGTGCACACATGACCCAGGCGGAGATTAAAGCCACTGTGTAGAGAGGGACCCGGAACAGCGTGAAACTTTAAGGGGAAGCCTAGCACGCACAGGTGTGTCTCAGGCAGTGATGGCGTTGACAAAGAGCTGACAGGGCTACAGACACAGCCCCCTGACCTCCGTCTCCCGTGGACTGCACACATTTCTACCTGGATCTACTTCTTTCCTTTGGACCCTGAAACATGGTTACTCCTCATCTTCCTTGGCAATCATGGTGCCTCGTCCCTACGTGAACAGCCTTTGCCCCGATGTGTGGCAGGTACAGAAAGCAATGGATGAGGCTTGTACGCATGTTGAGCGTGGCCAGGGGATACAGAAACAATAGAAGGCAAAGCCTCTTTGTGGCCCTAAAAATAAAATGTTCAAGGTTACCGAATCTGAGGCCGGCACAGTGGCTGTAATCCCAACAATCCAGGAGGCTGGGGCAGGAGGATCACAATTTTAAATGCAGCCTGGGCAATTTAGTGATTTAGCAGCCCCTCCCCCCAAAAAAAAGTAAAGAAAAGGGTTGTGGATGTAGCTCAGGGTGAAGGTTCAATCCCCAGTACAGCAGCAAAACCACCACAACAGAAGGTGCCAAATCCGCGATCCTGTCTCGTCTGCCCTTTTGCTGTTGTGAGAGAGCTTTTCGCCCTTCGGTCTTCAGCCTCGCTGGGTTGAGAAGTGAGCTGTGAGGAGCACAAACCTTCTTTCCGGCCTTGCATAAGTGGTGCAGACAGGGAGAGATCCTCGCAGAGGATAAACTGCAGTGACAGTGCGGGCAGCACGCAGCGCGGCGCGTGTTTGTTATGTGCGGCAGGGGAAATTATCTGCCTCCAGGGGGACGTGTTTCACTGTGCATTAGCTCCGAGCCACTTCCTTCCTGTTGCTGCCCACTCCCCAGCGCTGTCCTTCGGTCTTCTCTCTCGCTGGTCCGCTCGGCTCAGCCCCTCTCTCGGGCCGCAACGCTGCCAGCGTCTCCCTCGGTCTCCGCTGCGGTCTGCGCCCAGTCTCACGCTTGCTGTCCTGTCGGAGCTGCTCTTCTGTTCCCGCAGCTCATTTGTCTCCTGTTCGCTGCGGCTCCCTTCCTCCCATGCCGTCTGTGTTTTCCTCTGTGACACCAGCTTTCTGGGTGCCCTACAGCTAGTGATAACCTTTTCTTGTTCTGTTCAAGCCTAGAAGGAGTGCTTGGTTTATTAATTGGTTTCTATTTAAATTCTGCAGAAGAAAAGGATATTTTTATTTATTTTTTTAGTTTACCCTTTGAAACCACGGCCTTCCACATGCTAAGCAGGAGCTCTGCCTCTGAGCAACACCCAACTCCCAAAAGGGGTGTTTTTATAATGTGAGAGCAGAGAGAGGAGCTGAGTAGCGGGAGGCAGCAAAAAAAGGTTGAAATCATGGTATCTTAGTTTCTTTCTTTGAGATAATCTATGTAGTCTGGCTGTCTAGGCTGGCCTTGAGCTCACCGTGTAGCCCAGGCTAGCCTCAAACTTGTGGCCATCCTCCTGCTTCTGCCTCCCAAGTGTTGGGATTGAAGGTGTGCACCACCATTTTCTTTCAAATAACCTAGTCAGCTATCCATGGCGATGATGGTTTAACTGGGGCTATAAAGGGTTAGTTGGGCTGGGCACTTAACTCAGAGGCAAAAGCTTCTGGGAGAAACAAGTTTAAAAAAACCAAGAAGCTGACGCGGATATAATTTCTTCTGCCTGACCTGCTAACAACTGCGAAAGGGACATTTTAGGAATGGTTGTTTTTGAAATGCTTCAGTAGGGCATAGCCCCTGGAAGCCAGAGCTTGGCTTGGAGGCTGGGCCTGGGGAGATCAGAGGCTGTGGACAGTTGGCTGCCAGGAACTAGGGGGCTGCTGGGGCGGGGCAGCAACTGCTGGTCAGAGCTGTCTGTGTGCTCCCCTTGCCCCCTGTAATGAAAGCCTTCGCAACAGGGTTCTGGCTTCCTGAGGAAGCTAGAATTTACAAGACAAGCAAGAAACAAACACAAAACAGCAGCCATGCTTGGCTGCAATGTGCATATGTTTTAAATCATAGAAGCAATTAATCGTGTCTTGAGGTTGCTGGTCAGTTTTAAAGTGCCTAATCTCCCATTACAGCCTGGCAGGAAATGCTCTTCTAACAAACCAGGAAAACTTGAGAAAAGACCTAAATGTGCACCACAGCAGACACAGGGTAACTCCGCCGGGCCCAGCCTCCTCTGTCCAAGTCCGCCTGCGCCCCAGCTGGTTCCCTCGCCACTCCTTCCCCTAGCAGAACACAGAATCGAGGCCCAGCATACATCGGGGTCTCGTTTCCTCTCGAAGCTGTGACCTTCCCCTCCGCACACGGCTTTGGCGGTGCTCTCATTCCCTGGCTGAAGGTATCAAGGGCCTGACCTGGCTTTGCCCAGGAGGGGTCCTGAAGTGATTCTCACACTGTCTCCCAGCTGCTTCTGTCCCCTCCTCTGCCCTGGGACCTGCCAGTCTCTCCCCTTCTTCCCACACATCCTGCTCACTGGCCCACCGCAGCCCTCCCTGGTGCTGAGGCCCGTTTATCTGCCTTCAGCTCCACGCTCCCTGGTAGCAAGAGAGAGCTTGGGGCTGCTAGGAGTGTTTGCCCTTCTTTTAATCTGATCATTCCCATCACCTCCCCAAGGAGCTGGGGTTTGGTGTTACTGAGCTATGTGCAATAGGAAAGATTGTCAGACATCACTGAAAGAGCCCTGGGCCCAGACTCCTGGGAACCGCTGTGAGACATGTCTTCTAGCAATTTAAGGTCATTTCCTTCACCCTTTGTCAAGATGACTGTCCTGGGGCTGCCCCTGAAGGGAGTCGGTGCCGAGGTGCCCTTCACTCAGCGTGCCCCCCCCCCCCCGCATCCCCCCACAGGCATGGCCACATCTCTGCAAAGTCAGCTCCGCCAAGTACCCTGCAGCAAGGACCCACAAATGCACTGGGCGGAGAGCACTGGCCTTGGGAATGGCAGGTTTTCCTCACCTCTGCTCTATTTTCTTTCCAGAAAACCTACCACAAATTGATCTCCTCCACCAGGTGTGGTGGCTCACTCCTGTAATCCCAGCACTCAGGAGGCTGAGGCAAGAGGATTGTTGCAAGTTCAAGATCAGCCTGGGCTGCAACATGAGCTCAAAGCCAGACTGAACTGCATAGCAAGACCCTGTCTCAAAAAGACCAAAAAAAAAAAAAAAATTGACCTCTTCCATTAAATGAGCCCTACCGAGCGCCAGGCAGGCGGAGCACGGATGTGGGGGAGCAGGAATGCAAAACAGAACATAGCCTGGAGGCACCTGTTCTCTCCGGAACACATGTCTGGTGGTGGCTGCGGCATCTACATTAGACAGCCCACTGCAGGGTGAGGTGGGACAGGCATGCACGTTCTTCTCTCCAGCCGGAACAGCTGCAACAGCTGCATGGACCAAGCCTCTGTGGTCCGGTCCATGAAATGAACCCCGCTTCAACCTTCTTTCCACCCTCGAGGCTGCGTTCCTTGGGAGTTCCAAGCAGCACCTGGCACACAGGGGCACGAGTGCAGGGGAGCTGTCAGGGGTGGCTGGAGAGGTTCTGGACTCAGCTCTACTTCCAGGTCTGTTTTGACTTACTATAGGTATTGGGATTTTTCCTAAGAGTTAAGTTAAAAAAAAGAAAAGTGGGGGGCTGGGGATATAGCTCAGTGGAATAAGCGCTTGCCTAGCAAGCACAGGGTCCTGAGTTCAATCCCCAGTACCGCAAAAAAAAAAGTGGTTAAGTAGGGTTTCATGGCACACACCTGCCATCACAGCCACTTAGGAGGCTGAAGCAGGAGGACTGATTTGGGACACAGCTGGGCAATTTAGTGAGACCCTATCTCAAGAAATAAAAAGAGCTGGGAATGTAGCTCAGTGGTTAAATGTCCCTAGGTTCAGCCCCCAGAACCACGAGAAAAAAAAGTATTAAGTTTTTGTTTGAGACAGGGAATCACTATGTAGTTCAGGCAGGCCTTGAACTATGTACCCCAAACTGGCTTCAAAGTCATATGATCCTCCTGCCTCAGCCTCCTAAGTGCTAGGATCACAGGTGTGTGCTGCCATGGTTGGCAAAAGATACTTTTTTGGGGGCAGGGGTTGAGATGGAGTCTCACTATTTAGTGGAGGCTGGCCTTGAACTCAATGTGTAGCCCAGGTTAGCCTCAAACTCATGACAATCCTCCTGCCTCAGCCTTCTGAGTGCTAGGATTACAGATATGTACCACGTTGCCTGGCTAAAAAGTACAGTACTAATTTTTTAGAGGATATGCAAGCCAGCATTAATTTTTTAGAGGATATGCAAGCCAGCATCCTAAATAGGATGACTGTACCAGTGCCTGCCACACCCCTCCCTAAGCAGTTGCTAATGGTCCGCCCAGCAGGAAGGTGTCACAGCTCCCCTCTCAGCTGGAGTCCTTGTGGGTCTGTGCTGGGAGCTCCACGACTCCAGGGGCTCCTGAGGCGCTTCTCAGCAAAACGAATCTCTTACGGAACAGGGATCATTTGTTTTCCAAACTTCCTTCACCCATCTCACTAATTCCCAATTTCCCTGAGTTTGATGAATGCAATTAACAAACCTGGATCAGCTCCTGGCCAACAGCCCTCATCAATCAACACAGGAACGGCGTGGGTGGAGGGGACCGGGAAGGGAGCTACAGCAGAGGGAGAAGAGCCTGGACCCCCATTCCCAGGGACGCGCTCTCACTTCTCAGCCTCCAAACACGGTGCGCGCGGGACTGTCCCCCCAGCGCCTTCTTCCTCCTGGCTAAGTAAAAGGTCGTACTGTGTCCTCTCTGGTTTTCAATGATTTCTTGGGCCAATCTCCTGTCTCATGTCTTCTAACAGAAGCCCTTGCCATCTGCTGCCCCATAGCCTGGGAGCCCCCCCAGTGCTGAGTGTGACAGCTCTGTGCCTCTCTGGGCTCGGCAGGGCCTCTTCCCACCCACATGTGTTCAGTTCCGGGGCCAGGTCTGTGCTGCTTCTTGCCTGGGAGGCCACGCTCACTCTCCCCACGCTCCACTGCATGGCGATGCACACAGCAGAGGGCCAAAAGGATATGATCACCGAGCTCGTGGTCACCTCTGCTTTCCCATCCACTCCTCTGTGCCATCTGGAGCAGGGTCCTGGCCTTCCTTTCTGACGGGCTGAGGATGCTAACTTTACCTCCTCATGCTTTGCCGCATGTAATTAATACCCATCTCCCCACCCCCAGCCCAGGGTGAGAGCTTTCTCCTCTGCAGCCCTGCCTGGTGCAGCCCTGCGAGTCTTTCCACCTCATCAACTTTTCATCTCTTTGCAAACTGAACGGGAAGTCTCTCCCCCTTCTCCTTTGTTATTAGCATCACGAGTGGGGCCATTAATGCACACACTAGACAATGTCTTCACACCACCGCTTCCTGTAATTACCGTCTCTTCCCTCCCACTGGCCTGGCTTATTTGACTGTAAAGTGCTTGGAGGAGGGACGGTGTGGACAAAAGACACAACACAGGCTGAGGCCGAGTAGCGAATAGTGTTAATGCTAACATCAGAGAAAGTAAAACAAGAGTCACCTCTGCAGCAGCTTGTTAACAACTGGTACCATAGAGGCCAATGTTCCAGAGCTTTAAAAAAGGTACTGATACATGAGGGTTCTTCCACTATAGGATGGGGGACTGTATTATTAGCAATGACAGTCACCCTCCGAAACACAGCGGACACATCCACCCTTCTTCAGGGGACAGATCCACTATACTTGTCATGCAGATCAGCTACATTGTCACTGGAGACCCGGATCCAGCCATCCTCCCGCACGTGGTAGAGGTTGACTGAACCACCCGAGTAGGCATCTCTGTAAGTGGCTTGGTAGATGGCTCTGCGGGCCAGGTCGTAGGCCTCCTCCACTTCTAGGTCGTAAGAGTAACCTCGGTCCATGACCCCATATGCATACACAGAGCCAGAACCCACAGAGAAGGTGACTCCAGAGATCCGGTTCCCTTCACTGTCCACATAATAGAGGCCTGGAAAAAGAGATGAGATTAGCAGGAAAAAATGACACCGCTTTGACATCTAATTCATCTTCAAAGGCAGCAGTTTTCTATCCCTCTTGAAACCAAGGGGGAAATCATCATATACACTAAAAAACAGGACTTGCATAAAATTACTCAGGAGGCAGAGAAGGAAGGAACGGAAAAAGACGCGTTGTGCACATGTACAACTCCCCACAGGGATGTGGCCAATGTGTACTGCGACACGCACTAAACACGTAACACTTACGGGAAAAGTGGAAAGATAATTTGGGAAAAATGCTGAATCAATTTAATATTAAGGCTCATACGGGGCCAGGGATGTAACAGAGCTCAGCACCGCAGGTGCCTGCCTGGTAGGTGCAAGGTCCTCAGTCTGATTCCTGAACAACAACAAAAAAAGGCTCTTATGAAGATATGCCTGTCTTGGCAGAAAGCAGGTATAATTTAAATTTCAAGCATAAGACTTCAAGCATTGTGGGAGACAGTGTTAAAACTTAATTCCAGAGCCGGGCATGGTGGCACAGGCCTGTAATCCCAGCACTCGGGAGGCTGGCAAGGCCAGTTTGGGCTACACTGAGTTCAAGGCCAGCCTGAACTACATAGTGAGACCCTGTCTAAAAAGACCAGACCAGACTACTCCAATTCCAGCCCTCAAAGAATTTAGACTCTCTGTGGGATGAGACATGCACCACAGTAGGAAAATAAAACTTTCAATTCTTTTTCTCTTTTTGTGGCAGTGTTGTTTCTTTGGTCTACTGAGGTGCTGGGATTATTGGGTGCATCACCATGGCCGGCAGCATGAGTGTTTGGACTCCCGGCTTCACACACACTAAGTGAGCATTTAACCCTTGAGCAACACTCCCAGTCCTTCTTATTTTATAGTAAGTCCCCAACTGAGGAGCATCCAGGCTGCAAACCTTTACGTGTCTCCTGTGCAGGACACACTCTGTCAGACTTAGGAAAGAATCCGATTTACAAATGTCCTGCACAGAAGTCATTCATAAATTGGGAACTTGCGTTTCGAGACAAGGTCTCACTAAGTTGCTCAGGCTGGCCTCAAAACTGCAATCCTCCCCTCTCATCCTCCTGAATAGCTGGAATCCCAGCTAGGTGTGCACTGTAGGTGTGCACTGCCACATCCTAGGACTATTTTTATTTTGTTTTGTTTTTTTGTCTTTTTGAGACAGGGTCTCACTATGCAGTTTAGACTGGCCTTGAGCTCACTTTGTAGCCCAGGCTGGTGTTGAACTCGCAATGATCCTCTTGCCTCAACCTTCCAAGTGCTGGGACTACAGGCGTGTGCCACCATGCCCGGCTATCCTAGAATTCTGAATCATGTAGTAAAGACGTTTACTGTCCAATAGCCACACGTGTCTATTAAGTAGTTGAAAAGAAGCTAGTAACATAGGCTAAAAAAGAGTTTTTTTTTTTTCCCCCCCGGTACCGGGGATCGAACTCAGGACCTTGCACTTGCCAGGCAAGCGCTTATGCCACTGAGCTATACCTCCAGCCCCAGAGAGGTTTATATTAAGAGTTTTTTTTTTTTACATAGGCTAAAATGATAGTATTTTGAATGTTGCATTAATTTTACACACACTTTTTTTTTTTTTGAGTCAGGGTCTCACTATGAAATTCAGGCTGGCCTTGAACTCACACTGATCCTCCTGCTTCAGCCTCCTGAGTGCTGGGATTACAGGAATGTACCACCATGCAGGCAAAATGAAATATATTATGAAATGGAATTTTTTTTAATTTTAAAAACTTAGCTAGTTGGCATAGTGGTACATGTCTGTAATCCCAACACTCAGGAGGCTGAGGCAGAAGGATCACTGTGAGTTCAAGGCCAGCCTGGGATACATAGTGAGAACTTATCTCAAAAAAACTAAGCACAAAATTTGGCTATACATGGGGATAGTGACACACTGCTATAATCCCATCATTTTTGAGAGACTGAGGCGGGAGGACTGTAAGTTTACCATCAACCTGGGCCATTCAGTGACTCAGTAGGACGCTGTCTCTATTTTTTTTGTCTTGTTGAGTCAGGGTCTCGCTATGCAGTTCAGGATGGCCTTAAAGTGACTTTGTGGCCCAGGCTGGCCTCGAACTCCAATAAGCCTTCAACCTCAGCCTCCTCTGAAAGTGCTGGGATTCCAGGCATGCACCACCAAACCCAAGAGGTCTCCAACTTTTTAAAAGGGCAAGGGACGAATTGCACACTCCCTGGGTGTAATCCTCAGTGAGAGGAAGGAAGAGAGAGAAGGCAAGCTGAGGACGTAGTTCAATGCAGAGAACCTGGGTTCAATCCCCAGTACCACAAAAACAAAAATATGACTAGATAAAATTTAAAATTATGTGTATGAAGACTGGGGTAACTCAGCATGGTACTTGGGAGGCTGAGGCAGGAGAATCACTGCAAGTTTGAGGCCAGCCTGGGCTACAAAGTGAGTTCAAGGCCAGCCTGAACTGCACAGTAAAACCCCAACCTGGTCTCAGACAAAAACAAAACAAAAGCTGGGAATTTAGCTCAGTGGTACAGTGCTTCCCTAGCACAGGTGAAGCCCTGGGTTTAATAACCAGAATGGTAGCAGGTCAAAATTATGGCTCATGCTTTCTTTTCACTCATAGTACAGAACGGATGGTGGTGCGCACCTGCAATCCCAGCATTCTGGGAGGCGGAGGCAGAAGG
>PVLD010027948.1:0-20064 GCA_004027595.1 Dinomys branickii
CCCTACTATCTTATCTATAATTTGGTATTCCCTTTAATGTTTTTGTGTTAACTAATGTGAAGATAACTATGTAATACAACATCCAGTTCTAATTCCCTACTATATTCTGTATAACTTTGTATTTTCTGTATTGTTTATGGCTTTTCTGGTTCATATGTCTCCATTCTTTTGTCTTTAAAATAAAATTTAAAAAAAAAAATGAAAAAAAAAAATCAGGAAAAGGAGGATGCAGGAATGAAAGTAGATATACAAGGAGCAATTCTCATAGGAGGACTATAGGTACAGAATAATGCTGAAAAGTCAAGAACGCCCAAGAGGACTGAAAGTGGAAGCGGGAGTAAAGTATGGAGTGGAGACTTTACTTCAAAGGAAAGCAGCATGACATAATTCACAGGCCACACAGGCACCCTTTTAAAGTATGTGAGTAAGTGGTGGTTAGTATATGTACAGTTGTGCATTTGTCACCACCCTCAATCTTGGGATATTTTCATTGTTTCAGAAAGAAGAGGGTGGGAAAAATATACTCTGTACACATTGCTAAATACCATGGGATAATATTTTCTGCAATCTATGTTTTTCACTTCAAACTATATGGCAAATAAGAGTATTAATATATATTAAGCCAGCGTTTTTTAAAAGTTAATATAGACTCTAAGTCTTTGAACTATTATACTCAATTCAGCGAAGGGGAAACTGAAGCATTTTTAGGAGAGGTCACAGTGAGTGAGGTGTCGATCCTGGGTTGTGAAACCAGGGATCTACCTCTAGCACCTGCATTTTTCAGAACAGTAAATACAGATGCTTTAACATTGTTCATTAGAACATAGAAATGCAAACCACAATCATATAAAATAACTCTAGTGGTAAGAAGTATCTCATCTTTGACTAGAACACAATGCTTTGCATAATATTAATAATTTAAAAAATCAAAGCCCGTGAGAGAGAGAAACTGTTATTGATTCTACAGACCACAGAAGGACTCATTATAAGGTGCTTTGTTTTGTTTCGTTTTCTCAAAGTACCTTTACGACATATTTCAAAATAAAGGCGAATTATATGCCAGGTGGTTTTTCAGAGATATGCTATTACATAAAGCAAGACACTCCTAAATTTGTATAAATGTTCTCTTGTAAAGTACAACACTAGAAAACTAAGCTACCTTTTCCTGGCTACAGGGAAAGCCATACTGAAGCATTCTATTTAAGCCTTCAGAAAGGAGGGTTATTCATTAGTATTAAAAGCTCCCCCAGTCCCACAATTTGGAGCCATGAACATAAGTCAAAATATTTAGCAAATCTGTGTTTGTGTTTGTTATTAATACATATTGTTCCTGTTAAGACTTCCCTTTTAGTAGGGCAGTTACAGATGGAAGAAGGACCTGCTGTTCATGCATTACCCGTACGGCAATGAGAACCATGTTCAGGGGGTAAAATTAAGCCATCTGCAGTGGTATTCACTTTTTCTTTTAAATTTGTAACTTAATGGTAAGTCATTAGAATACATAAACATATTTCCCCTTCATTGTATGTGCTGATTGAAGAAGAAAAAGAAACTTTGTGTAATCTGCAAAGGTTGCATAGTCATTTATATTTTTTAATTTTTTGATGGATTTTCATGACCACATAGCTTCTTTCCTTTTAAAAGCAAAATGTAACAGTAAATGTTAATATAAATTCTACACCTATTTCTATAAAAAAGCTGTAATTGTCATTACAGGTTTCACAAGGAGTTTTTCCTATTGGTTTCAATTAAATCCTAGAAATGAATGAGGTTGAATTATTATTTCCAGTTCATCACCAAAAGGATGAAGTTTTCACTGCTGAAAAGTGCTCAAGGGACATAATGCATACAAGGCCATTCCACCAAATAGAGGCACTTTCAAAACTGGTACAAAGTAAGCCTTTAGTAACAGTACATGCTGATTGGTTTCTTGCCTCACTGTAATTCCTGCCTAGTCACTATGGCAACCAGCCAATATGGCGCTAGTGGACATGTGTTGTGCTCAGCCAGCATAGTGCCAAGCCAAAACGGCACTGGCCAGTAGAGGTCAAAGTCAATATGGTGCTGACCTCTAGAGGTCAAAGCCAATATGGCGTGGGCCTTTAAAGGTCATATGCTAAGCGCCACCCTTCTTCCCCTGAGTCAAATTATGACTTCCTACTTCCCTTTTTGTAATATCCTGTTTCCCTTTCCCACACTCCCACCCAATCCTAGTCTGCCATGTCAGGCAGTCTGCCTCCTAATCCCTGCCTCCTGCTTGGGCCTATTTTGCCCGGGATCCCAAGACAAGTGCTCAGAAGTTCCACGATTCCTTTCTTTCCCCTACCGTGGTCTTCTCTGTGCCCACAATAAAGGCATTTTATATTTTGCTTTACTTCTCTCTCTGCACTGGAAAAACCTATCACATGCTAATGAAGGAATTCATAGCTGAATGAAGTAGAACAAAATTACCTGAGTTCAAGGTTTGTTTTTCTGACATCCTTGAGAAAACATATTTCACGGGCATTTCATCATGTTAAAATGTTGTTGGGGACCACTACAAAGTGGCTCTGAGCAGGATTTAATATTAACCAATTGGCTTTTCATATTTACTTGGGAGTAGTCCTAGTCTTAGGCACCTTGTCTGCAGATGAGCAGTTGATTCACAGTAAGTGAACCTCTAGAGTCGCTGGTCACTGCTGAGGCCTGTATTGGCCTGTGACGCTGTGACACCTCAAAGACAAGGTGACTGCAGGTGAGGACCTCTGGCTCCTACTTCCATTAACTCTAAGGAAACTATGGCTTTGCAACCCTGCTGTGAAGCCTTCCTGGAGGTAACAAAGTTCTCCTAAATTAACATAATAATACTTGCAGGAGTCCTTGAAAGGATTCCTGAGTCCTGCCCGGATTCCTACCCAGAATCCTGCATTTTCATCAGTATTCCCCTTCCCTTATTTGAAAACCTAATAAAAATGGGCGACCCAGAAAAGTCTTCAGCTAATTCAGAGAACACAGAAGCTGGAAAAGAATTAGCCCCTCCTGGAAGCCCAGAAATCATATTCCATTGTCTCATTTTTTATTTATGCCTTTGTCCATACACTCACTTGGGAGATTGGGGGCCTGATCAGCCTGCAATAACTTAGGGTTTTTTAACCTGGACCTCAGTAGTTGTGTTGCTCTGTGGGATGACTGCAAAAGACATGGTATATGCACAATCAGAACACCAAAAGAGAGAAAAGAATGGAGAAAGTGTTTTGCATTTAGAATGGCTAAAAAGTTTCCAAAACTAATGCCAGGCATAAAATCACAGATTCCTATTCAAACTGCCGAAAATCAAAGACAAAAAGAAAATCTTGACAGTAGAGCAGAGGTACTGCAATTGGTGCAAGGATAAGGACTATCACATGTCTCACCAGAAGCTATGAAACAAGAACAGAGGAGAGCAAAATATATAGACTGTTGAAAGTAAAAACTCACCAACCAAGAATTCTATATCTAGTGAAATCCTTCAAAACTGAAAGGGAAATTCATTTTTCAGATGAATAGGAATTGGGGTAATTTATCATGTTAAAAAAAGTTCTTCAAAAAAAACAATGAAATAATATAGATCAGACGCTTAGACCTATGCAAAGAAAAGAAGAGCTTCAAGGAAGGCAAATATAAAAGTAAAATAAAATCTTTTATTTTTCTTATTCTCTATTGACTTGACTAAAAAGTTTATTTGAAATAATAATCACAGTATCGCATTTGGTGGTTATCACTCATTGATAAGTTGAACAACAGCAAGGTCATAGGGACAGAAAGGAGGAATTAGAACTATATGGTTACAAGATGCTTGCTGTAGTCTTAAAGTACTTTTATAGTATTCTTTGTTTTCTTTATAGTATTCTTTGGAAGTGGACATTAATTAGTTTTAAATGAGTGCTTTATATTCTAGGACAACCCCTGAAAAAGTTTTTAAAGTACAATTAGTATGTGGGATAGTCCAAATTGTACTGCCTCAAATTTCTTTGTTTGTTTTTCAAATCTGTGGTTTTTTTGTTTTTGTTTTTGTTTTGGAGACAGGGTATTATTGTGCAGTTCAGGCTGGCCTGGAACTTGCTGTGTAGCCCAGAATGGCCTTGCACTCACAGTGATCCTCCTGCCTCAGCTTCCCAAGTACTGGGATTATAGGCATGCACCACAACATAGCCCAAGATATTCAGAGTCTGATTGTTTTTAGAGATAGGATCTTTAAAAAGGTAACTAGTGAAAGTGATGGGATTAGGTGGAAGAGGGAATTTGGACACACCTTGATTTTGGACCTCCAGCCTCAAGAAGAGAAAATAATTTCTGTTAAGCTACTCTGTGTCTAGTACTTTGTTATGCAGCCTTAGCAAACTAATACCATACCCTAAGATAGGAGAAAAAATGGAATCATGTTAAGTGTTCTCTTAGAACTGGAGAAGACAGCATCTTACAACCACACCTACAAGGCTCCAGCATAATATTAATGGATTTCAATCAAAGAGGCTATACGACTATTTAAGAAGCAGCTCTAAGAGAAACTTAAATGTGTGAGCAAAAAATTATGTACACTTGAAGAAAGAGAATCCTTTGGCACAGCTACAGCAAACATAAAACATAGTTCAATTTCTAGCCAGATTAACATTAAAACCTCTTGCTAAGGACCTATTTACCTCTGTTTCTATTATCTCTTATGTTGTACTCAATTTTTGACAAAAGATTACAAAGTATGCCTTTTAAGGCAGGAAAAAAAAAAGTCCAAATAAAGAAAATATCGGGAAGCACATTCCCTGGCCATGAGGGAACAATAAAAATATTTCAAAACTAAGTAGTACTGATGGTTGTATAACCAAATATTTCAATATACTAAATACACTAAAATAAATACACTAATGAATAAACTAAAATCCACTACGTCAAAATGGATCAAAGATCTAGATATTAAAACAGAAGCACTAAATCTACTGGAAGAGAAAGTAGATAAAAATCTTGAAGACATAGGGGTAGGCAGAGTTCATGAATAAAAACCAGACTGCACCAGAAATACTGCAAAGAATCAACAACTAGGATCTCATCTTATTGAAAGGTTTTTGCACATCAAAAGAAATCGTTAACAGAGTGAGAAGAAAGCCTACAAATTGGGCCAGCTGCCCCTCAGACAAATGACTTTTATCTAGAACATATAAAGAATTAAAAAAAAAAAAAGTCCCCATCCCCAAATTCAAAGACCCAATACAAAAATGTGCATCTGAGATGAATCCACACTTCTTAGAGGAAGAAATATAATGGTAAATAAATACATGAAAAACTAGTCAACATCATTGGTCATTTGAGAAATGCAATTTAAAACAACACTGAGATTCCATCTCACCCCACAAAGGGCTGTCATCAAGATATCAACTAATAACAAATGCTGGAGAGGCTGTGGGGAAAAGGAGCCCTTCACCACTGATGGGAGTGTAGACTGGTGAAACCACTGTGGGAATCAGTGTGGAGATTCCTCACAACTAGGATTAGAAGTCCCACGTAACCCAGTTTTTCTGGATATTTCTCCAGAAAAACTGAAAACATCATATCACAGTGATATATGTGCACCCATGTTTATAGCAGCACAATTTGTCATAGCTAAACCTTGGAAACAACCCAAATGCCCATCCACTGAAGAAGGGATAAAAAGATGTGATATTTTTATACAATGGAGTATTACTCAGCTATAAAAAATAATCTCAAGGTTTTTCTAGGTAAATAGATGCAACTAGAGACCATACTTATAAGTGAAATAAATAGGACCCACAGATATAAACATCATATCGTCTCCCTAGTGTAAGAACCTGAATGAGTAAATAAAACCTAAAAAATCTAAAATGTACAATAGATAATGTGAAATGGAAAGAAATTGCTCAAAGGAAGGAACAAATGGAATAAGGGAAAGAAGAAAAAGGAAGAAAGAAGAAAGACTGTGTGTGTGTGTGTGTGTGTGTGTGTGTGTGTGTGTGTGTATATATATATGTATGTATTGATAACTGAAATAACTGTACTGCTGATGTCTGGTGGTTTATTGAAAGGAACAGTTAATGCTTAAATTTTTATATTTTGATCAATTTTGCATGCTTATATCTGATAATCTGAGCAACTGATTTGAAGACAACAATATGCAAAAAACAACCGTTGGTTAATTCCTACCACCTTGTCTGGTGAAACTCTGTATTGTCTCTAATGTCTTTTTTCTTTTTTTTTTATTCTCTTTAATGGTTTGGTCAATTTTGCATTCTTACATCTGGTAATGTGAGCAACTTTGTTGAAGATAACAATATGTACTATAACAACCACTGTTAATTCCTATCATTTTGTTTTGAAACCCTGCACCATTTGTAATGTTTTCGCTTTGTTTTGTTTTTGTCTGTGATGCTGATATTTTGCTATTGTTCTTTTTTTTACTGTTCTTTTTAAAATAAAAAACAAAACAATAAAATAAAATAAGATAAAATCCACTAAATTTTATACTTTAGAAGGGTAAATTTTATCATGTGTACCTTAATTTAAAATGTTTAAAAGACATACAATTTGTAACTTTTTTTCCAAACTGAGTTGTCCTATAACCATATTTACCCAGTTGGTGAAAATAACATTGAATTTTATAAAACAAAATATACTTACAGTAATTTTAACAATTGAGCAATAGACTTTGAAGAATTATGAGTCTCAGTGCATAATTCTTTGTTATCCACAGCACTAACAATAAAAGAGATACTATTTTCTTTTCCTTCAGTAAATATATACTTAACATCTGCCTCATATAAGAAATAGTACTATGTTGCTAGAATATAAAAATGTGTGGGAGACCAGATAATCAGAATGGAGGCCTAAGCGACCTCCGTTGAGAGCACAGAGGAGAAAGGTGGCAAGCTCTGTCCCTTTGGCTGCATGCGGCCATGCCAGCAAGCTTCAGGTTCCAGGGCAAACTTAACACAGCTGCGGTCCAGCTGTTTACCCAAACATGGACTATCGATAGCAGGAGGCAGATGAATCTTGCGCTACTCTAGTTGCTTGATCTCGTGTTTAAGTGAATAAAAGCAAGGTAAGCCAGGTGTTAGGGGCTCTCTGTCTACTGGAGAAAGAACCTTCTGACCCTCCATATTCTAAACTAACTCTGTGTCTTTTGTTTTTCATCCTTGTTTGCCCCCTGGTCAGGGACAAACTCACAGGCTGGTTCCTACAAAAATGAATTTGATACCCACCTCCAACTTAGGAAAACATATTGGAGATTTACATAAATACCTGTAAAATAAGGCAACAAATGAAACATGCCAAAAACTACAGAGTATAATAAAGATTTTTAGGAAAGTCTTTCGGGCTGGGGTTATCAAAGGTAGAGGTAGAATTTTAACTGAGCACTATTCATGTGATAAATGTTGATGTACTTACTATTCAGGTTCTGTGTCAGATGCTAAGAAAACCTAACATCCAAGATCAAATGAATTCTTTCATTTTGCTATAAGATGAAACTCAAAAGTGTGTATGTAAGTCTATATGTGTATGTGCATTTATGTATGTACATGTAACTGAAACAAAGTATAACATGATGAGAACATCTTTGAAGAATAAGTGAATTTCCACAAAGGGGCCTAAACCTTTTCAGTGGTTCCCTGGAAACTTTCAGCAAAATTTCAACAGTCAAAATATGACCTCCAGGTTCCTCACATTAGGTTTCTGGCTAAATACTTAGATGGCTTTTACTGCTTCTTTATCATGTGGAAACGGCATGTTAGTTATTCTACCTTCCTTATTTTTCACATCCTTTCATCCATCCATCCAGTCACGTATTTAGGGCCCACTACATACAAGGCAAGGAACAGAACTGCAAAGGACAGATAAGGTCCCAACCTTCAGGAAGTGTGAATTCTCTAGAAGAATAAAGATACTGAACTAATTTGACAACTGTTTAATTATATTTAATATACACAAAAGACTAACAGTGGATAATGAGGAGTTCTGGTTTTTTATTACTTCTAGGGATTTGACTTCATGTTCAGGAAATAGAAAATCCCCTAAATGCTTTATTGTGACAGAAAATGGAAGATAAACCCTAAAACATTCAGGAACTTGCCACCTTAGTGAATGTTATGGCTTGTATCTAGATGTCCCCCCAAAGCCTCATGCACTCATAGGTGGGGACTTGGAGAGGTGACTGGATCCTGGACGTGTGAATGTGAATTAAGGGTGTGGTACTGGGATTAAGGGGGGTGGTACTGGGTTATTCTACAGATCAGTTTCATATTCTGGGTGTGGGTACTGGGAAGCCCCACCCTGGGAATGGGTGACACCACCAAAAGGTTTGTAACATGGATTGGACAAAAGGGTGAAGGAGACTTGCTGATTTGTGCTTTCTGCCTGCCATACTATGAGTTCTTTCTCCTCCGCCATGCTGCCCTGCCTTGGAGTGAGCCAACTAGGGACTGAAACCTCCACAAACTGTGGGCTACAACAAACCTTTCTTCCTGTGGGTGTCAAGTATTTTGTTCCAGCAATGAGAAAAGTGACTAAGAGAGTGAAGTTTCTAGGAATCTATTAGCCAGGAACATATACAATATTTTTATCAAGGTGAAGGGCAAGGTGTTTTAGCTTGCATACTCTACACTGGAAAACACGAAGAGCACTTTGGATTCCAGAGGCAAATCACACTCTAGTTGAATGTTATTGGAGTCATTCACTGAGAAACCCACAGTTTTGACTGAATTCCAGAGCAAGTGGAAGCCCTAAAACAAGTCGAAATCCCATGCAAGCTGACCTTAGACCATGGCTCAACAGACTGAATGGTGCCTGAAGTAGCAGATTGGAATGGTCTCACAGTAGCAAATAAAAACATCATGGCACTATCCTCAGGATTGTGGGGGAGGAAACCAATCTTCTTCTGTTAATAGTATCATCCATTTGAGAAATGGTTCTGGGCCTGGCACTAAGCTATCATGACTAAATACCTGACTATGAGACACCAAGTAATCATGTTAGCCAAGAAGTTGTCCTGGCTGGGGAATGAAGAGGAACTTTGGCAGGTGCGCTCTCCAGGGAAAAAAATGCATTAGAGCAGGCATCAGTTCAAAAGGCAGGCAGCAGCAAGAGAGATTACCTGTGTCTAAAGGTTGTCTCATATTTGTATTCTTCCATGGTTACTGAACTAGTGCATGTGTAGCTGTTTACTGTTGTCATTCTTGTATAACTGTTTGCACTTGCACTAGACTGCAGAGTCATGTCCTGAAAGCTGGCTCCCTGAGCTTTGAAGCCTAAAGCATTCTGTCTGGAGCAATGCCCCACATCACACCCCCTCAAAGGTCAGAGGCAAGTCCTCTTTTGAGTGGCCCATAGCCCTGACTTGTGCACTCAGAGATCACAGCAGTATAGGAAACAGCAGAACACTACCAAGCCCACTGCCACCATAGTGCACCTTATGGCTAGCCAGTTCCAGGTGGATCTCAGGATTCCCACCACTGGGTGAGGGGGTCTTGTTGCAAGGCTTGGATGATGACACCTCTGCATCCATTTCCTGCAGGGCTTCTTGCACCTGCCTATGGTGGTCAGGGATAAAAACAACATTCCACATGCAAGAGGGCACAAGTGCCTCCTCTCACTGTAGTCAGCAAATTGAGAGTCACATGGTTTTGCAAAAGTACTTCTCTCATTTGAGACTTCTCATCCATGTGAAATGTCAAAGCCTGCTGTGAACCTTCAGGGCCTGGGCCATATGCTGAGCAAGGGCTTCAACCTGCAGGGCTAGGTCTGTGGTGCCTGGCCCTGGCAACATTAAAGCCATGGGATAAAACCACCAGGCCACCTGTTTAGTGTGGTGTCACCTGTGGTACACAGCACCCCAGTTGTGGAGTGTGTCTTCAAGTGTGGGTCTGAAAGTGTCCTTGACATATGAGAATCCCCAGGTGCAGCATCCTGTCCAGATTGTGGTTGGGTATGGCTATCCCATATTGCCACAGACCCATAAGGCTTCCACAGTGGGTCAATAGTAGGCATCTTATCAATGAGTGTTTGGCCATCCCATCACTTGTTTGTGTCAGTAATCAGCAATATATGGTTACCAGTGTCAGGGGGTATCCACCCTGCGGTTCGGTTTCCCATCAATGCATTCACCTGACGAATACAAAGCAAGTCTACATCCAGCAGTGTTACTGAAGTTCCTGGTATCCACCCCCAGCCATTGTACATAACAGATCCTAGTCTCTGCAGCATGGTCATGGTCTTTCAGATCAGCACCTCAATGTCCTGGCATTGTTGATCCCAGGCAGAGCTGGTCTGGTTTTGTTGCCACCAGTCAGTCTGATTAAGCAGGGACACTGGCACTATTCTCCATGGGAGGCCCTTAGAGCCATTGGTCAGGCATTCTGTACACATCCAATTGTGCAATTATTGGTGTACATGGGCGAACATGTGTGTCCAGGAGACAATGGCATTAGCATGACTCGTCCTGGTAGGAAGGGCACAGCAGAAACAGAAACCATTATAAGGAGATCCCACCCTTTTAGGAGAATGCAGGCCACATGTTCATCCTGTGACTGGCTTGTGGCTGGAATAGTCTTATCTCTGGCTTAGAATACCAGGCCTGGGTTCCTATCACTACTGGGGGCAAGGAAGTCAGGGCTAGGTCCACCAGCCCAAGGGGGATAAGTCAAGTAGCCACAATGTCCCTCCTTTTTAGGATGGTGGCTCCAGCCTTTAAGGGCCATATTGAAGTCCAGGGCTACAGTTCTATGGCATGTTTCAGTCCTTCCCCCAACAGCTCCAAGAAGAACACTCAGTCCCCCATCAGGGGGCCTGTGGGCCAATTCCAAATCCATTGATAATGGCCTCAGGGCCATATCAGTTCCAAGTCGGGGAGGATTAAGGCCACTTGTATTACTTGAAAGCCTTGCTCTGTAGGGTGGATGCACAGACGAATTGGCTTCACTTTCAGGAGGCAATCCAGTGGGCTATCATCCGCATGCCAGGGCTGGCCTTTGAGCGAGTGGACTGCCTGAAGCAAAGCCCACACCCACCCCATAAACTCTGGCATCAAGTAAGCCGGTTTGGTTTGGAGGAGCCTATTGTATCTCAACCATAACAGCAACCCGTGATCGATAAGGCACATGGAAGTGCTATCTGATGTTGTTGTTTCTGGCCCTTGTTGCACCTGAACTCCTGGAAATGGGTTCTCTGATCAGATGCTATTCCTAGTGGCATCTCATATGCAGCTGTCAACCATTGTTATCTCTTAGTGGTATGAGCCTGTTCAGCAGAAGGAACTGGGTGGGTGAAGCCTACCCCTGTGGCTGTATCCACAGCCATCAAAGCATATCTATGTCCCCGTGAGAAAGGCAGGTGTCCAATGTAAGGCACCTGCCATTGCTGTAGCAGGCAGGGTGCCCTCATGGTATCATGCCAAGTGTTGTGAGTGCCCTCCTTCTCCAGGGGACCAAGTGAGTGCACTGGGGACACGCCTTTACCACAGCTTTTGATTCAGCAGGAGTCAAGTCCAGGTGCCATTGTTGTGCTACAACTTGCAAGGTACAGGGTCCTATGTGTCCTAGTCTCTTGTGGAACGAAGGCACCAAAGAAGAAGGAAGCCCTCAGAAAGTGGCTACCCTGGTCAAGGCAGTACAAAGTCACTTCCAGGTGAGAGGAGGGACTTATATCCTGAAATGTAATACACTATGGTTAGTTGTTTGGCCATGCTCCCATAAGTTTTGCCATAAATAAGCACCCCATAAGGGTCAATGCCCTACCTGCGAGTCCTGGGCTGCCCAAGTTGGTAACCAGAGCGCTGGCCCTCTAAACTCTACATATGATCCAGCTGTCCATGAAGACAAGTAAGGGACCTTTTCATGCATTTCAAGTGGCCACACTGCCCACAACTCTGCCCATGGCTCAACCTATGTGTCCAGTCCAGGAACTAGGCCAGACAGTAACTGCTGTCCACTGTGGGCCATGCCATGACTAGACCCATCAGTATACAGGCATCAGTTGGAGGCCCTCTTTATCCTCTGTATAAGGGCTATGTATCATGACCTGTAGTTCATCATCCTGCAGTGTTTCCTGTGCTGTGCATGTCACGGATCCCAGAACTGTTGCTGATTCAGCTGACAACAGGCTAGTCATGAAAGAGGCTCACTGCTGGAGGTATGTCCTCCAGTGCATGAGAGTAGGGGCCTGTGCTACTTCACTCCTGGGACAGATTATTCATATCTGCATCCAATCCTCTAGCAGGTATTTTGTCTGTATTTCTACTGTCTGCTGTCCTGTGATCCATCACAGGCATGTAGAGCAGTGTACAGCACTGCTGTTTCTCAACCAGAGAATATCAGCTCTTGGAGACCTTCCACAACTGTGACCAAAACCCAACAGGGTGCTTCTGCTTCCTCTGTTTTTGCCATAGGCCTCAGCCAAACCCAATATTATCTGTACTCACTGTTAGGGTAAATGGCAGGTTAAGGTCAATGACTCAAAGGGCTTGTATATATAACTGCTCTTTTTGAGTCCTAGAAAGAAACTTCTGCTTGTCTATCCAGCAAGCAGCTTCTGCTACATCTGTCCAGCCCCATATTGTACATATCTTGGTCATCTGGTATAAAGAGCACAGCGGGGTTGCTAGGTACGGTACATCTGTCAAAAACCTGGCAAGCTCTCATACACCTGTAATTGGTGTACTGTAGTGGGTCTGGTCTTAACCAACCATATAACACCCAATAATTTGACAGACAAGCCAGTTTCCTGGACCTTGTCTTGTCCATGGCCCAGCTCCATGCCATCAAATCTTTCTACAGACTATGCACAGTGGCTTTCAAATCTTCAAGGCCATCAGAAGTTGACATAATATCAATACAATGAAACAGTGACATAGAGTGTGGGTCGGTCCAGGTGGCCAAGTCCTGGGCCACCAGGTCATGACACAAAGCTGGGCTATGCAAATATCTTGTGGCCACATCTGGAAGGTCCGTTGCCTGACCTCCCAGGCAAAGGCAAATTGATCCCAGTGCTTGAGGAGAGGCCCTGTTCACGCAGAGCTGCCCTTCTTTTTCTCTTTGTCAGTACAGTTTAAGCATATCATGCCCTACCTTGGCACTTCACTGCCAGCATCAGGGTGAGATTTTACAGTCATTTGCCATGCGCTGTCCTGCTTCTGTGCCAGGCATACTGAAGGGCTCTGTGAAGGGTGTGTCACCCCCACTTTTTCCAATTTCAGGATGGTCTGTCTCACTGCTTCATGACCTCAGCAGTCATTGATCCATGCACACAGCTTTCATGGCGTGCTGGAGTCAGCAAGGCCTGGTGTAGATATCCTCAGATAAGGTTTTTATCACACACATTTGCAACCAGAATTCTCCCTGCATGGTGTCTAGCTGAGCACCTGTCAGTATGTCCACCCTCATATGTATTCAGCAACTGGGAAAACAAAAACATCATATGGGATGGGGGCGAGGGGGAAGCACCTGATACCCAAAGTCACCTGGGCCTTCTGGACCCTGATGCAGTGACCTCCATACCCTTCTATGTATGTACCAGGTCCTATAAAATAGTCTGGTTGTTGTATATCAGCACTTCCTTGTCTGCAGTATCCACCAATGCTAGTACATGCTGCACATTTTTTGAAGGACCAGTAAATAGTCAATTCCACATGTGGCCTCTGGTCTCCTGGGACATCTAGGACCTGGTATCTTGGCCTGCCTCCTAATTGGTGTAAAAGGAGGCCAGTGCCACTTCTTCCTGCTTCACTGGAGCTGTTTTGGCTTTCTGACCCTGGTCTATTAGCCAGTATTGCTGTTCAGGGTGTAACTGCCTCCATCCATAGAGTCAGCAACGCATCCAAATGATGTGAATTTAACTTATCTGCGGCTAAGCCAGCAGCTGATAGGTCTGTTGGGAGCTGTGGGAGTTGGTTGTTGGCCACGTGTCTGAGGGTGGGACAGATCCAGACAGCCTCAGGCAGTCAGGCTATGTCAGTATTGAAAAAGGTATCATACTTGAACAATTAGAGTCTTAGTCTTAGTCTTACTCTTAGTCGCTAGAAAACACTACCTCTCATGATACTATTTTGCAAGTGTATAAAATAAATGCCCCTACTGTTGGAGTCAGTCCTCATGCTCAGCAGGCAAGAGGTAACTCCATCTGACCCTGGCTATCATCTCTTGTCTTTGTTTTCTATATCTTCTTGCCCTTTTCTCCTGGGGACCATGGAGAGACCACCAACTCCCACATAGGTGTATCCAAGTCTGGTGATGACTGACCTTCAGTGGCCCCAGTCCTTGAGGAGAGGCCCCGTTCACTCAGAGCTGCCCTTCTTTTTCTCTTTGTCAGTACAGTTTAAGCAGATCATGCCCTACCTTGGCACTTCACTTCCACATCCCTCAGCCAGGCCAAGGCATCAACAACATCGTGGATTAGGAGATCTGTAAAGGGGACTAGAAGGGCTGCCACTGACCTGCATGTACCAGCCACCCTGCTTGCCAGGATTATGTCCTTCATGCATGTAATGAGTGATAGAAACCGAGACTCCACATGGAACCAGACCAGACCTTCTGACACAAAAGAAGTCTTTACTGGGGGGAGTGGCACAGGGGGATAGGAGGCTGCCTAGCGGACCAAGGCAGCGCGAGCTGAGCAAAGTGTGGGCTTTTAAACTCCTTTTCACAGCAGGTATCGGCAGGCCAGAATAGCCCAAGTGGGGGTGGTGGTGTTGTCTGTGGGTCAGAACAGTCCGAGCAGGGTGGATTGGGCCAGAACAACCCAACCAAGGTGAGCTGTTCGTCAGAGTCCTGCCAAAGCAGATAAGGGCAGGTTTGGTTTTTGTGGCTGAGGGGAACTAAAGTGGAAGAGAAAGGAAGGAGAGAAATATTGAGAGTTTTCCCATGAGGAGGCTGGCTGCCTTGTGACTTATCAATCAGCAGCTCCTCATCTGGGCTATGTTTGCAGTGCAAACATCATTTGCCACATGCCCATTTCAAGTGGCACAGTTATCAAGTCTAGGTAGATTGTTCATTTAGTGACTTGCTCCAGCAGGTCACCTGGATTCTCCCAAATCAAGCAAGCTGCTGCCATCTCCCAAGTTATCTCAGTCTGATTTCCTGTTTCTGGGGCTATTGTCTGTACATCCTACAGAACCCATCTCATAGAGGGGGTGCTGGCCACATCTCCTGTGGCTTTAACAGCATGTTATCAGCCCCATCAATCCACAGTCATAGCATCCACATGGGCACTGTTTTATTCACCTTTCGCTTTAATTGCTTTGCCAGCTCCCACAGCTCCATGGCTGTATACGTTGTGGGCGTTATGTGCTGGGTAGAGGTAGGCAGTTCTCTTGGTACTGTTCTCTGTGTCCTCTACCCCTACCTTTTGATGAATAGCTGGCCTAGCCTGTAAAACCTGGGGATTTTCCCAGAGGTTTTCTTGGACATGAGGTGTTATGCTTATGGAGACATTTCTGGAGGAGGCAGTGGTTCCCATGCCTCACAATATGAGCTATGCAGCAGCAAGCCTTTGCTCAAGGTCCTCCTCAATCCATCGCAGCTGCACTACCTACCAAATGAGGACTTCTCGTCCCATGTAGCAGAAAAGAGTAAAGGAAAGCCAAGCCACTCACCCAGCCAACGCACAGTGGGAGGGAGAAATCTGCATGTATAGCAGTTCCAAGGCTTTTAAAACATCCTCTGGTTCCAGATGGACCACATTTCAGTTCCTTAGAGCCTTCTAAGCCACCAAAAAGGTGGTTATAACCAAGGTGAGGCTGGGGAGCACATCAGCACTCCTACAAGGCTCTTCCTCACCACCCGGTACTGTTTCCACAGCCACTGGGGAGGGGACATTCACCTGACCACTTTGCAAACTACACCAAATGCAGGGTGTAGGGGACATGTCAGTTCAAAAAGCAAGCAGCAGTAAGAGAGAGCAGCCTTTATTTTTATTGTTTAACTCTTACACAGGTGGTTATCACATATTTACATTCTTCCATTTCAACTGAACTAGCACATGCATAGTTGTCTTCTGCTAAGTCATCCTGGTATAACTGTTCCCCAGTCTGTGCCTGTACTAGACAGAAGAGTCGTAACCTCAAACCTAGCCAGAAGTGTTCTTACCTGCCCTCTGAGCTTTGAAGCTTGAAGCAATCTATTTGGAGTGGTGCCCCACAGGAGTTTACCTGACTCAGAGTCAGAATACTGTAAGTGGGACATACAAAGTAAGGCTCAGGTAGTTCCCAAACATACAAATTACATGAATAAATTACTTAGAACCTATGACACTTACTTCTGTTGCATTGATATATCTCCCTTTCTGTACACCTATGGCCTCATGGAGAATTACCCAAGGCATATGACTAAAGAAGAGAAAATTTATTTCCAGATACTTCTTCACAATATGTTAGAGCAATCCAAAAGATAAGGGCTTTAGCATTATGGTCTCACAAAGTGCCCTAAAGAATTCAGGTGACAGCTTCTCCAAGTGGGTAGAACACTAGATTATGCATAGCAATGCTCACTCAAATGGACTCATAAACAGTATAGCCATAGAGAGCATATCTATGTTCAACAATATACGTTTTACCTCCGACCTCCCAAGCTGATCTGGCTGGAGTTACTACTAGATACCCAACGTTTCAGCAGCAAAGACCAAGGTGAACCAACGAACTATTTGACAGGCTGTTTACAATGGACTCTTCCAACTGGTGACAGTAGTTTGGTTTTATCCTGCTCCAATTTCTTTTTCAGCTATCCAAAGGCAACTGTGTGCTTTACTTATTTTCATGGCACCCCACTTAACATTTGTAGTAGATTTTATTTTCTAGAAGTGGAAAAATAATCTCCTCTGCAATGTGATCTTCATATTCTCCTATGGAACTTCCTTCCTTCTCTAGAGCTTGGATAAGTGCTTTGACAGTTTTGACTATATTAATATTGCAAAACTGAGGCTGTGCCTCTACCTGGCCTGATCCCCACTTCCTGCCACTGGAAGCCAGTTCTCATGTATGATCTCCTAAGATCATATGTTGTGAAAAGCCCAGGATCCCACATGAAATGCCACATAAAGAAAGAAGAGAGTATCAAGACACCAGAAACAATCTTGGACATCCAGGCCAGTCAAGCACTCAGATGACTTCAGCCCCAGGTATTACCTGACTATAGCTGTAAAACCCTAAGTAACCCCTCACCCCAGTTGGTTGCAATTAATTTATATACCTATGAGAAATATGAAAGTTGTTTTAAGTCACTGTTTGATGTTCATTTGTTGCACAGCAATGAATAACTAGTACATGATATCTGCCTAAAGAATGCATTTCTCAATAGGCTTTGAACCCATACATACCCCCACTATTTTGAAACAGCTCCTTTAGTACAGTCAATACAATGTAATACTGTGGACATACTGCAGAACCAATTACAACATAGATGGGACAACACACCATAGGTTGTGATACTACACAACATACAGAAACATAATCAAAAGTACCCTATAGTCCCCGATGTCACAGTTTCTGTACATGGAACACAGGTGTCTGAGAACCAAGGTGAAGTGTTTTCTATGACCACTACTCCTAAGGGATAACTCCCAAGTCTTTTTGCTTAATAAAGCTAAAGAGGTGAGGTGTTCTGCATTGTCTGTTGGAAACTTGGGATCACTGCACTGTCATCCAGACATCACCATTATCCCTTTCTAAATCATACAGTGTAACACAGTAGCCTGCTACCAAAGAGCACACGAGTCACAAAGCAGAAAGAAGGGTCGCTGTTGTCCAGGAGAGAGTTTCAAGAAGAAGCACGTACAGACAGCCAACGTGAGGTCTGTCACATACCCAGGTGTGTTTCTTGAGAAGCACTTGAGTAAGTGCTGAAAAGCACTTGAGTAGAGAAAGCTGGTGGAGCCTTCCAGAAGTTCTTGAGATTCGCAGTAGCTTATGGACAAGATGTAATTACTCATATTCCTGATGAAGTCTGAGAAGATTGCTGACAGGTTCCGGTTCCTTTCACTACCTCCACTTTCAAAGGGTATATAAGCCCAAATGACTTATTTTGAACTCTTTTTTACTTAGAATACAGGGTGATTTCTATTTTCCTGACAGGATCTTAACTGATATCCCTTATAATACACTAATCTTTTATTTTGCAAATTTTACTTAACATTCAGCTCAGAGAACTGTTCCACAACAAAAAAACAGGATACAGAAAGGGGAAAAAATTAGAAGTAGCCAGTCATGCTCACTATTGGTATTCAGGCTCCAGCCATCTGAAATCATTTTACAAATATTATTAAGACTGGTTTAAGTTACTACTGAAGTTGGGCCACCTTTAATTCCTGAGATTCCCTAAGCATGCTTTTCTCTTCTCAGGCCTTCACACATTTCCCACACTAGTGAGGCTTTTCCCAGGGATGGTTCAGGCTCCTCTTTCATTTATTGGCTTAAATAGCATCACCCAGAGTGGATTTCTCTTACCACACTGTCTAAAGCTGCGCCTTTACCCCTACAGTGTCATCTGTACCCTGCTTTTGTACCATGTATTACAATTTCTTTATTATGTGTGTGTCTATTTACTTGAACATTGTCTTCCATCAGACTGTAAGAACCACAGGAGGGCCCTGGCTGTCTTTCACTATTGAACACCCAGCAACTGGCCCTGCCTTACACGCAGTAGTGTTCATTAAAATTTATGGAATAAACAAAACTGCTTGGAGTCATGTTTCCTCAGGGATAGTATTTATCCTTCTCCAAAATCCTAACGTATCCTCAGGGATAGTATTTATCCTTCTCCAAAATCCTAACGTATCATCCTTTTCACTGTCTTTTTTATATACAGATGATTTGGATACTTAACCCACTAGAAACTAAAGTGCCTAAACTTAGTAGTCATCAATTAGGGAATTATTCTTTTACATTCCTTCTTAAAACTCAGACTATCCAGCTCTGCAATCATTATACTGCAGAAGTATAATTCAGTATTTAAGAAAGTTCATTTGCCATGGGTATGGCCTGAGGTTAATTTTGATGGCTCTCCAGGGTGGCTTAAAACTTGGATATAGGAAAACACTGGGAAATATAAGGTACATATAGTTTTTCTTTAATTTCTGAATTGAAAAAATGACTTTACTTACTTTGTGGTACTGGGGATTCAACCCAGGACTAATATATCCTAGGCAAGTGCTCTACCACTGTTACATTCCCACCCCAAAATAATTGTATTGGGAAAAGAGGAGGTATACCCTTTACCCTGAGATATCAAAGATGTCTCAGGTGGAACTTCTACAGTTAAAGTTCTTATACTTTAAAAAAATTTAATTATAAATTCTGAGGCTAAGTCTATGATTGTCATCTCTGTCCTAATTACACTGAAAAATTTTATTTAGTTATCCATGAAAAGGCCTATTAGTAAGAAAATTCCTGTGACAGGTTGACCTCTTCAACACTAAGAAACACTCGTTGCATCATAGGGAGGTACCCATCTCCCAGGACCTTCCATATTCTGATCCTAGGTCGTCTCTCATTCACTCAAAAGGTTTTTCTGTTCTTTTCTGAAGATTACATCATGGATCTTCTGGACCTCTGTGATAGGAACAAACAGGGCAAAGAAAAATGATGTTTTAGGCCTATGAAATGCCAAGTAAATAAAACATCACTTAGCAACAAAATCCGTTTGTATTACTAGTATCCTCACTCCCCTATATTCATGAATATTAGCATAAGCTGGTCATTTAAAGTTATCTTGATTATTATCACCTTGATAACTTTACCCATCAGTTGAAAAAAAAGCTCATGCTTTAACTAGATTAATTGCAATTGCAGTAGAATGTTTTTAGAAGTGTTACATAACAGGCTGTCGCATTCAAAGTATTTAGCTTAGTCCTATTACTATGGTATCTTTTTTTTTTTTAATTTTATTTTAAAGACAAAAGAATGGAGACATATGAACCAGAAAAGCCATAAACAATACAGAAAATACAAAGTTATACAGAATATAGTAGGGAATTAGCACTGGATGTTGTATTACATAGTTATCTTCACATTAGTTAACACAAAAACATTAAAGGAAATACCAAATTATAGATAAGATAGTAGGG
>PVLD010027949.1:0-20063 GCA_004027595.1 Dinomys branickii
TTCCAGCTACTCAGTAAGATGAGGCAGGAGGCTCACTTAAACCTGCAAATTGAAGCCCAACCTGGGCAAGAGTGAGACCTCATTTCAAGAAAAAAATCCTAAAAGCATATGCTAAATAATCACTCTTTTGCATTTGTCTTCAATTCCCTGTCCTTACTCTCACTCATCAGCCTTAATCCAATCCCTGCTTAAATCCAGTTTTTAACACCATGTATGTACCCACCCAGTCAACAGTGATGGAAAAAAACATACCCACACTGACTATTTCCATTCATAACCACCAACCACACGAGGGCCTTAAGCAATCTGGTGACAATGATCCATCTACTGACCCAACTCTCAGATTCTGTCCAGACTATTCCATACGTACTGTTCTTGCCTATTATCTTTGATGCCTCTTCTCCATCCTGTCTTAGCTTGCTGGCTTCCCTTCTGAACCAAGCACAATCAAAACAGACTTTCCACAGCACTGGATGTGCTTGCTGGCTAGTTTACTGTGATTGTGACAAAAACCTAAGTGAGATCATCCATTGAATAGGTCTATTTTAGCTTGTGATTTCAGCCCACAGCTGCTTGGCCACTGCTTTGGACCTGTGCTGAGGCAGTACATACAGCACCATGGCAGTAGATAGTAGAGGAAGCTGCTTACCTCATGGTGACCAGGTAGCAAAGAAAGAGACATGATGGGGCCTGGGTCCCAATATCCCTTCCAAGACCGTTCCCCTAGTGACCTAACTTCCTCTAACTGCTCCCACTTCCTAAAGGTTCTACCACTTGTCGTGGTACCATGGGCTGGCAAATGCGTCTTTAACAAATGAGCCCTCGGGGGACACTTATGCAAACACAGCAGTGTCCACCACAGCCAGCTGGGGTCTGCATTCTACGTTATCCTCAGTCAGGGACTCTGGATACAACCTGATGAAGCAGCACATTTCTACGTCATTCACCACAGCAACGATGAGAGTAACTTTTGAAGATTTATACAATTAAATGGCGTAACACAGAAATGGTGTATATCACCACGTTATATGACCTCACCTGGCCGTAAAAGGCCAGAAAAAATAGTCGTACACCTGTGTCATATGGACTATATGGTGCTAATGTCTTCCGAACTGCCTACACACTCTACCCTCTCTTATGAATATAAAACATTCCTATAAATATATGTGGTACTTCTAGCTGAAGCCTCATCTACCATGTACTAGGTCCTTCTTGCCTCCTCAAAGACATCAGTCCTACAGCTGTCCCCTCTGTCTCTTGACTCATAAAAGCTCTCTCCACTGGACCACTTAGTGAATAAACATCATGACAATTACTCAATTTCTCCTACCTTAAAAGTGTAACTAAAACTTGATCCTTGTTATGGCTTGCGTCTAAATGTCCCCCCAAAGCCTCACACAGTCATAGGTGGGGCTTTTCAGAGGTGGCTGGATCTAGAGTGTGTGATGCTTGTATTAAAAGTGTGTGAATACTAAGTCAGTCAACGGATTGGCTTGGTAAGGCCCTAATCCCGGCAGCCTAGATAGAATACAAAAGGGGCAGAAAGATGCTGTTAAGGTCTCTTCTCACTTTTGCTGCTTTGTGGGCCCACAAACTGTTCTCCTCTGCAATGTCCCTCTGCCATGTGCCACTCTGCTTTGGAGCCAGCTAACTGTGGACTGAAACCTCTACAAACCGTGAGCCAAATAAATCTTTCCTCCTTGAACTTTGAGTGTCTGGGCACTTGCCACAGCAACAAGAGAAATGTAACTACGACTGTCCGTATCCTCACTCCTTCTGCCTATAGCTGCATTTCTCTTCCTATCTATAATAAATCTTCAATGGAGTTGCTATACTTGCTGAAATTCCCCGCCCACAAACACATTCCTGTGAACTCATTCTAGTAAAGCATGGCGCTCTCTGACACCTCTTCACCAGTGTATCAAGGGCTCTTACTACCGGTATGACCTTCACTTTCTTACAGACAATGGTACACCTCCAGGCTTCATTTTACCCCATGAGCTACACTCCCTTCTAGAAACATTTCTCATACTTGATTTCTGAGACACTAATGTCTCTTGGTTCTCCTTCCATCTTTCTGGACACAGTCTTCAGTAGTACTCATGCCTTCAGTGCGCCTCTGCTTTCAATAGCAGTGTCCAAGGGCTCAGACCTCTTCATCCTCTCCTGAACACCCTCTCTTGGTGACTTTATCTGAGCTCACGATTTTGAATGCCATCCCGCTCTAACGGCTCTTTCGGATCTACATCAAACCTCAACAGCCACAGTGAGAAAGGCTCAGCTAGTCAATCAAATATGCAACATCATCACTTGTATATCTCTAACATTTAAGAATTTCATTATAGAATGAGTGACTACACTTGAAAAACCATCTAGTCCATGCCTGCATTTCAGAAGTGAAGAAGCTATGGCTCCTAGAAATAGACTCATTTCCCAAAATAAAGAAGGAGGGAAGCCAGGCATCATGGGCATGCTTGTCCACATTCCCAGCGCTGACGCTGCTGAGGAAGAACTGTGAGTTCGAGGCCAGCCTGGGCTACACCCCAATCCTTCCCCCAAAACAGAAGAGGTAACTACTGAATGTTTTCAATTCCTGTCTACCCTTCACTAAAAAAGATGAAAATAAAGGAGAGGGGAATATAACAGTACATTAAAAACATTAATAAACAAGTTTTTAACAAAGTTAAAATGGAAAACCCCTGGGTTAAGGAGCAATCCATGAAACCTTAGCAGACAAATAGATGACAACTGTACCTCATGGTTTATTGAGTTTTCAGGTCATTCTAGGACAAAGTCAACTCCATTCTCAGGACATAGGAAGCATCTACAACTTGAACACCAGAAAGGGATTGTCACAGAAGTAAGTGAAGTTTGGGTCTCTGGAGTGCCCAGCGGGTAAGCAGGCTTCAAAGATCTGCAGAACTCCTCAGAGTAGCTCTTCATCAGTATGACTGCAGATTCATTGCTACTGAAATACGGGAGGTGTTTTTGTTTTGACAGAGGTTTGTTTTTAGTTTTGGTACTGGGGATTAAACCTAGAATGCTCTACTAGTAAGCTATACCCTCCCCAACTCTTTTTACTTTCTATTTTGAGTCATGACCTTGAACTTGCCATCTTCCTGCATTAGCCTCACAAATACCTGGGATTATAGGCGTGCACCACTATACCCAACTTATTTCATCTTTTTTTATTTTCGAGCAGCACAACAAGGTCAAGTTTCACAGCAAGTGATACACCTCTTTCAAATCCGAATTGACATCTTACTAAGAATTTGAAGGCTGATGGAGAAGAAAAGTAAATGTGCACAGTTAATATGCCAAAGGAAACATCACCTACAGCAGTGATGATGAGCCTTTTAGTGCTTTCAATGATAACTGATAGCCCACTGAGGCACGCATACCATAGGTTCACCACCACTGGCATAGGGTGCTATTGGACATAACTTAGATTATTTTAAGGTACAAACCACCATTTCCAACAAGTTACAGTGCTGTAGCATAGATTTATAAATAGATATTTATACTTTCAATTGAATAACCATCTCAACAAAGGTAATCACAACTTTAAATGCAATAGTTAACCACTCTTGCTCTGTGTCTTCCTGTATAAAAAATGAGGTAATTGAGTAAACTCACAGTAATAATTTCTGCAGTATAATTTTTTTTTCAGATTTAAATTGATTTTATTGGTACATTTCTGATATCCATAATGAGCACACTCACCATAGTCAACTTGTATCTGTTCATGATGTATCTCTGTTCTTCTTTTCCCATCTTCCCACCCTTCAACTCCTTTCCCCTCCTTATTCACAAAAATTGTTTCCATTTTTTCCTTCTATTTTTTTCTTTTCCTTTCTAACATAATTCTTACATACAAGAAACATGATGTACATTGGTTTACACAGTCCTCAAGATGTTCTAATGATCTGTGAATATGAAACAGTTCAGAAGATGAGATAAGACAAGAAGCCAACCCACCCCAGAATAGACATCAAACTAGAGCTATATAGCACATTGTTGGGCTTCCAAGATCAAGATTATTGCATCTTATTTCTATGTATACAGAATGCATATACAACCTAAGAACTACATACAGTTGTTCCCTCAGTGTCTGTAAGGGACTTGCTCAAAGACCCCTATAGACACCAAAATCCGTGCATACTCAGGTCCCTTACATAAAATAGTACAGTATTTGTACGGATCCTGAACACATCCTCCCATATATGTATTTTAATCATCTCTAGGTTGTTTATAGTACCTGTTATGACTTATATCTAGATGCCCATCCCTCCACCCCCACAAAAGACTCCTGAAGACGTAAGTGGAGCTTTTCAGAGGTCGCTACGTCTAGGAGGTGTAAATGTGGATTAAGGGAATGATACTAATGTCAAGGGTGTGTAGTGCTGGTTTAGGCCATTCATTGGGTTATCATGGTCCTGGATGTGGGTAATGGAAAGCCCTACCTTGGCTGCGGGCGGCACCACCCAAAAGGCTTGTAGTCTGGATGGGATAAAAGGGAAAGAAAGACTTGCTGCTTTGCTGCCTCTTATCTGCTTTGCTATGAAATGTTTCTCTTCTGAAATGCTTCTCTTCCCTCTACAGGGCCACCCTCCCTTAGAGCCTGTTAACTATGGACTGAAACCTCCACAAACTATGACCCAAAATAAATCTTTCCTTCCTTAACTTGCAGGAGTCAGGAATTTATCTCATGAATGAGAAAAGTAACTAAGACACTAATACAATGTAAATGTTACACAAATAATTGTTATACTATATTGTTTAGGGAATAATGACAAGAAAAATGTATGCATTCAGTACAGACATGATTGTTTGAAAATGCTTTCAATCTACTGTCGGTTGATCTTGCAGATTTGGAGCAGGATGATTGTATGTAAACTGAAAGGCACACCAATACTAAAAATGATACCAGCTTTTAATTTCAGTAATGATAGAGCAGCTAAATGGGGCCATCACTTCCTCTGAAGGTAAGTGAAGAGACTGAACAAAGCAGAAAAGAATATCATAAAAACTATCGAAGAGCAATTAAAATGGTGAGAACAACCGAGTACCAAGTCTGAAAGTTGGCAAGAAGCTACACAAGGGCTGTTTTCTGCTAGGGCAATGTTCTCTGGTACCTCAGGAAACTGAAAAAATGAAGGTTATTTTTTGATGGATGACCTATGGAGGAGAAAAAATCACCTGAGGCCTATAAAAGTAAATCACCCTGAAGTCATCTGGGTAGCTTAGATGCCTAGATTAGGATGGTTTCGGAAAGCTAGCACCTTCGGGCATTTGACAGAAGGAAACAGAAACATTCTCTACAGGTCTAGGACACCGTAACTTTTCAAATGCAATGTTCAGAAACAGAGATAGCCATGTATATGAGAAAATTATTAAACAAAAAAAAGCACAAATAAGACACGACAGGGTAAAAGAAAATGACTACAAAATATTAAAACTCTCAGAACTAGAATGTAAAATATCTATTTTTAGGGTGTTCGAAAGCCAAACTTAAATTTTTCAGTGGAGAGCTAGAAAGTATATAATTTTCCATGACATAGATTTGAAAAAGGAAAAAAGAAAACATCAAGCCAAGGTCTGAAAATAAATTTTTCAAAGACTCTGAAATTCACTGAAGAAAGAACATGGGAACTGTAAGATAAACTAGATCAAAAAAGTATTGCAAATGAATTACAGGACAACAAAAGCACACAGAAAAACGATTAAGGCAACTCGTCTCCAAATACAAATTATAATGATACATGTTCCCTGATACTTGTGTAGTTGGACAGACCCCCGTCCATATTAAATCTAACTGAAACCCTTCGCAGTTTTTAAAGAAATGGAGCAAAAGAGGCGCTGTGCCACTTCTGAGCCTATGACTTAAGAAAAGCTGACAGCTTCCACATTTCTGAAGCATTTTGGGAAACCTTGCTGGAGAGGTCACATGGGGAACCGAACAACAGCCCATATAGTAAAGAGGTGTCCCTGAGACTGATGTCCTGTTACCAACACCGAGACCAGCCTTCCATCTGTGTCCACCAAGGGCACCAGACATGTAAGTGAAAAAGTCTCTTCCCTGTTTAAACTCCAGACATCTTCTGACAGAATGGAGCTTCATGACAGATCCCAACCAAGACCAGCTGAAGAAACATCCAGCTGGGGATTGAAACAAACTTGAGTCACAGTCTGTCTATAGGAGCGTGAGAAATAATGAAATGCTTCCTGTCTTGAACTGCTAAGTTTTGGAGTGGCTCATATGAGCTAATTACAACAGGAGGAGATGTAAAGGATACACTAACAATGTTTAACATGTATTTGATTGGAGCCAAGAATAAAAAATCAGGCTACATATAATTTGGAAAGAAATAGGGAGGGGAAGATGGGTTGAAAGGAGAAGAGAGGATTGGGAAGAATACAGAAATCAAAACAAATCATTCCCTATGATGAATATGATCATTATGTGTATCTAAAGTGTACCAATAAACATCATTACATAAAAAAATTTTAAAGAAAAATAACATGAAAAAGAAATAGCCACAAAGTTTTCAAAATTCATTAGATACACTTTCAACATTTGATAAATCGTAGTAATTCAAAAAGGGGGGGAATCAAATGAAACCCACCTAGAATCCATAATAGTGAAAGTTTAAAAAAAGCTAACGATGCAGATAAAACTTGAAGTAGCCAGGAAAAAAAAGACACATTACACTCAGAGGAACAACAATTAGACTAACAGTTGATTTTCTAAAAACAAAATTACTCAAGTCAGAAGGCAGTGGTATCTTCAAAATGTGAAAAGAAACTACCTACCAACCTAAAATATTACAACCAGTTAACAAATCTATCCAAAAAACAGTTAAGGTGAGAAAGGCACTTCTCAACTAACAAAACTGAAATTATCACTAGCAGAATCACACTAAAAGAAATGGTAAACCATTCTTGTTGAGCAGAATCAAAACTTTTCTAATGTATTCAAAATTAATTAACACACCTAAGCAACCAATAGGCAAAAAAAAGTCAATGAAATTTCAAAATATTTTTAACAAATAGTAAATTTAATACATATTAAACTTGGATGGAGCCAAAGCTACTCAGGTAACACAGAGTTATAAAATAAGAACAGCTAAGAACTAAAGTTCAAAACATAGCTCAGACCCGGGCATGGTGGCGCACTCAGGAAGCTGAGGCAGGAGGAAAGTTGTGAGTTGAGACCAGCTTGAGCTACAAAATGAGTTCCAGGCCAGCCTGAGCTGCATAGTGAGACCCTGTCTCAAGAAGACAAAAAAAACCATAGCTCAAGCAATTAAGAGAAATATAAACCCAAAGAAAGTACAAAAGAAGGAAATACTGGTAAGTAGAAAGGAAAGCGAAAACAAGCATAAAATAAAGATGACCAAGTAGCAGTGACGGTGGACCCTTCAGAGCTCTCAACGATACACAGCACATGCTGTAAGCTCGCCACCACTGAACAAGGACAAAGGCATAGTTGGACATCTGAGAGGATTGAAATATGCTAGATCTTTGAGGTAAAGTGGTAAGATAATTAAAGAGCATGTTTCAATCAATTTTATCAGTAAGTTAAAACTTTTGAACAAATCAGAAAAATTTTCAAGCAAGTGTAACCAAAACTGTCCTAAGAAACATAAAAACCAAACATTTCTCTAAGAAACTTAATCAGTAACTTAAAATGTTCCTTCCCACTGTAAAAATTCAGTTTGCCCAGATGCCTTTGCCAACTTCTACCCAAAATGTAAAGAAATAGAACACTGCACACACATATTTAAGGATAAATTTTATGAATGCTGCTATAGAACATGAGAAAAGGGTACCTTCCCCAGCTTGGAGTTTGGCATGATCCATATAAAAAACACAACTAGGTGGGCACAGTGACAAACACTGCAACCCCGACTCCTCAGGAGCCTAAGGCAGGACTGCAAATTCAAGACCAGACTGAGCAACTTCAGGAAGCCCTTTCTCAAATAAAAAAGTGAAGGGGGCTGAGGATATATCTCATTGGTAAAATATCTCTGGGTTCAATACCTAGTGCTAGGAAAAAAAAAACCTGCAACTGTGTGACAATTGAAAACTATTGGTGAATTTAATTTCTGATCACTGATGCAGCAATCCCAAATATTAGCACATCAAATTCTCATTATTCAAAAACAGAAATAGATCCAGATTAAACTGAATTTAAACCAGGATTTCATGCATACTTCAAGTCCCATCAATTTAACTTGCCAAATTAACAAACTAAATGAGGAAAATCATATTCTCATCACAACAGATATAGAAGTAACATCCACTGGTGACTTTTTTAAAAATGTAAGCAATAGAAAGGGAACATTATACTCTGAACAAGTTGCTTACCAAACACCTTTCAGGGGGCTGGGGATATAGCTCAGTGGAATAAGTGCCTGCCTAGCAAGCTCAGGGTCCTGAGTTCAATCCCCAGTACCGCAAAAAAAAAAAAAAAAAAAAAAAAAAAAAAAAAAAAAAAAAAAAAAAAAAAAAAAAAAAAGTGGCACCAAACACCTTTCAGAAACACCACAGCTAGTAGCAAAATACTAAAAACACTCTTTTAGAAAAAAAATGACATAGGGCGCCTACCTCTTATTGGAGATCCTGATCATTACAGTAAGGCAAGAACAAAAAGAATTTAAAAGGAAAAAATATCTGTAGTTAAGATTATGTTTATGGAAAAATCACAGAAATCATTATTACAATTTTGATGGGTTTAGAGCAAGATGATTTAGCAAAACATCAAAGCATAAAATTAAAATATTTTGACATATATTGGCAATTGTTAGACATAAAATTTTGAAAAATATACCATTTTAAAAAACGAAAGCTAACAAAGCAGGTACAAGGCATTACTGAACATGTATGTTGAACATAGATGTGGCCGTTTTAAAAGGAGAGAGAAAATTTAGGTGAAGGCAACCTAAAGGATTCAAGCTGTTATTTGAAGAATTTTATGATCAAGAATATTTAATAAAATATAATTTAAAATACATATGATTAACTTTTCTAGAGCACTATTTCATCTGAAGAGAGTATTAGGGAATTGTCATGCTAGAAAAAGAAATGGAATGACAGTGCTTTCTCTCAGGGCTTTGCGATTTTCTTGCAACTTTATACTATATATTATGAGCAATATACTTCTATTATTTATAAATAACCAACCTAAGTCTTTTGTTATAGTAGCCTTTTGAATGTAAGGCCAGGAATTTTAAATTAGCTCATAAGTAATGACTATGCATTTTTTTTAAAAAGGATTTTAGCTAAGAATATATGTAGCTAAATGGTCCTGAGCTTCTCCCCAGAGCCACAAAAAGTTTAAAACAGAAAAGATTTAAGGAGTATCATCTAGACTTGCCCTTATGTTCTTTAGTGGCTGCAGTGTCTATGGCATGGTGAACATTTTGGTCAAAATTCCAAAGATGATGAGTTCCATCCACGGTGTAGCATCAAAAAAACACATTTGTTACCATGGCAAAATTACATCTTTAGAGAAAGCTAGCATTTGCTGGTAGCCTGTTTATGACATGTCAGGCACCACAAATCATGCTTTCCATACACTGTATCTCTTACACCTTGCAGTGGTAGACATGGGTCCCTGTTAGACAGAGACCCAGCTCAAAGTCAGAATTTGAATTTAAAAACCAATCAGCCTGAGCCAGGTATAGTGGCATTCATCTGTAGTCTCAGCTAACCAGGAGGCTGAGGCAGGAAGATCTAAAGTTCAAGCCATACTGGTCAACTTAGGAAGACTATCTCAAAACAATATAAAGTGTTACGAGCATAGCTCAGTGGCTTCTGCATTTAGCAAAATAGTAATAGTGATTCCAGTAGTAATATTAACAATAATGTAAATAATATATACATTCAACTTCCAGTTTCAAAATGAAAAGCAAGTTTTCAAAGTATAGCCTCAGATAGTATGAACCTTAAGCATACCTTTTGCAAAAGTAAAAATACCACATCTCAGAAGTTTGCTCTTTACTGCACAATGAAACCTCAGGGTCATCAGTTACTTGCAGCATGACCTTGTATAATAAACCACCTGACTCATAAGTATTCAATAGAAGTACTTTTCTTTCATTACAGCTAATATCACAGAAAACAAATGTAATCATGTTTCTTATAGAAAGGACTACATCAATGAAGCATTAACTAGAGATAATATTCAAGGCAACTTAGGACCCTCAGCAGTCTGCACATTCACCTAGGAGCTCTTATAGCAGGACTAGTTTTAAGGAACCTTGTGATTATTCAGAATGTAAGTGGGTAATTCATAGTGATCTTCCTATTTTAAAATCAGCTGTCTACAGACCTTAATTCCATCTTCAAATCTCAATTCCGTTTTGCCATGTAACATACTCACAGGTTCCAGGGATTAGGTCATAGACATCTTTGGAGGGCCATTAGCCTATGTACCTACCATATTGTGGTATTTCACATAAAAGAATACTTAATAAACTGGCTGATAATCCAGATTCCTTCTTTTCTGATCTTATATTTGGATTCTTCCCATGGCTGATCAACCAACACTGAGTCTTAAAGTTCTTTTGTGGGCATGGTGGCTGGCACAGGCCTATAATCCCCACACTTAAGGAAACTAAGCCAAGAGGATTTTGAGTTCCAGCCCACCCTGGGCAACTCAGAAACTCAACAAGACTCTGTCACAAAAAATAGTAATAACAATAATAAAAGGCTGAGAATGTAGCACAGTGCAAAGGCCCTGGCTTCAATCCCCAGTAAAGAAGGGGGAAAGACGGAGAGAAAGAGGAAGAGAAAGAGCAAGGGGGGGGATTCTCATCTATAGGAAATACACCGGACTTACACAGATGAATATTTTCACTCATTTATTCAACACAGTAGAGGATAATGTAGAACCTGGGCTACTAGCAAAGTTCTGGGGAGCTGCAGCCAAGGTTGCTGGTGAACGCTTCCTTGAAGAGGGTGCTTGGCCCAAACGTTTACGGACGGGAAGGCAAGCGGTGAACTAAAAGCACAAAGCGCAATACAGTTCACAGTTGTGAGCAACAGCCCGCCAAGCAGAGTAGGGAGGTGACGGCGGGTTGCTGCTGAATTCCACTGAAGAAGTGTCGCTTAAAAACTGTAAGGGTTCAAGAAAGGGGCCAGCCTCGATCCTGAGAGGGATTATACAGGCTAAAGGAAGAAGAAACTGTGGCCAGAAACTGGGCAGCAGGTAAAAAGACAGACCGATGCCACTGAGGACTGGTCGCGAGAGCGCACAATTAGGTCACTCATTGACAAGCTCATTTTGTACTGTGTCCCTTAAAAAGGCCAGAATACGAATGGCAATGCATGGTGTGTGAGAGAACAGGTGACAAGAGAGGGAAGGAACAAGAAGGAGGGGACAAAAGGGATCAAGAGGGAGGCAGAGGACAAGAAGGAGGTGGTGAATGAAAAAGGCAGGACGAAGCTGAAAGGAGGAAACTTGTCTAGCACCAAGCACCAGCCTGTGCTTGTACGACACCATGGAAGGAAGAAATAAGAGGTGGGTAAAGCTTCAGGGGCGTCGGCTTGGGGTGGGGCAGAGGACACTCTTCTCTGAAGGAGGAGTGGAATCACCGCCGGAGTGGGAACGGAGCTGTGAACGACGTTAGGGAGCTCAGCGAGAAAGGAAGCAGAGAATCCTCATGCTTAAAAGCCAAAGAAAATCTCTTCATTTCACAAAAAACCCCACAAAACAAATTTGAGCGCAAAACAAAAGTCAAGGTGTGCACAGTTTCAGTACCCTTGAGCTGTTTTCACATCTTGCCTCTCACAGTGACAGCCGCAGCCGACAGATGGCTACTGATGGGCTGCAGTCCTTAGTTCGAATGACAATCGATGTATTTACAGCTGTTTATTGCTTAGAAAAAGTCTTCACACATGAAGCAGTTTTATTTGATTCCGAGAGCAGCATATGAGACTTGACTATACTGCTGTATTCATTTTTCAGTTGGGGAAACTAAGATTATAGAGGTTGGGGCTCAAGACCCCAAAACAGGCAACTGACAAAATTGGGACTTAAACCCAGGTTGACTGAGGATTTAAAATTACTATTTTTTATTTTGTTTTCATACTTTTCCCTAGACAGAGGCATACAACACCTTGTTTTTCCATTAGGTGTCACAAACACAAAACTTAAATGAATCCACAGAAATTTGCACACTTTTATTCTCATAAGTGATCTTGGCTGTGAAATCCAAATGTAACCTTAACTTCCAAGTGATGAATGATTCCCTGCAATCCAAAGGGCAGAGAGAGAAAGAATGAAGATTCAATGACAGTCACGCAGTGTTAAAGATGTGACCAATAACATGAGCCAAAGCATCCCATCAGTGCTAACCACAGCACAGAGAATTGATCAGTGACAGCTGGTGTACACCTAAGTATAACATGCACTGTTATGTACAGTGCATAATACTTAGGTATATCACCTAGACTTGTGTAAATGAACTAGCATGTTCACACAACAGCATCACCAGCCTGATGACATTTTGTACAGAATTTAACCTACTGTGTTAAGTGACACATAATTGTGTCAATGTCCTCATTCTCAGGACGAGGAAACAAGAGGCCTCTCCTAAGACAAATAGCTTGTGGGAAGCAGAGTCAACACTAGAACTCAGGATCTCCTCAAGTCTTGAGGCTCTTAACATGGCCAAGTCTTACACAGCTTCAAATGAAATTTAACAGAACTGCTCCTCAATAGTGAGTTCAACTTTAAGTGAGAGGGGTTTACCGTCTTGTTTTTACATGTGCAAACCATATGGGCACTGCCTGTGAGTGGTACTACAATTCTCTGGAGCAAATCTCCTCCTGAATAGGAGGGCTTGTAATGACTCTCACGCCTTTTAAAACAAAAGCAAAGTAAATGTGACCAATAAGGAATCCATCTGAGGATCGATCAACCAACCAAGACTACCTCCCTTACCACCTTCTACCTGCAAAGTATTTTCTAAACAAATTAAAATTGAAGAACTAAAAAAGCGCAATGAATATATTTTGAAGAGAGCCATACTGTTTAAGTACTCTTTTCCCATTGTCCTCCTGGGAAATACTGTAACGAGTCAGCAGGTGCTTACCACCAAAATTACTTTTTTACCATGAAACTGAAAATGTTTAATATTTAAAGAGAAGACTGCAAGTGAATACATGAGGACATGTAAATGATGCATATTTGAAAATTGAAAATCCCATCTGATCCAGTTTATGCAGAAAAATAGTATGAGGCTTCCATTAGACTAGAAAGGACAAAGCAAAGAATGTCAGGGGAAAGGAGCCCTGCTGAAGTAAACTGATTTCCTCTCCTCAGGGGGCCTGCACACTCTGGGCTCGTACTGCTTAGACTTGTTCAAATGAGGACCAGAACAATTCAGCAAAGCCTTATGGTGAGCACTCAAAGGCTAAAGTGACAGGGAGTCAGATATTAGGCTGAGGCTTTCTAGAAAGCAGAGTTAGGCCTCCTATGGTTCTTCAGTGTTTTACTCGACCAAGAGTTCTCCAGTACATCGTACACACATGGCTAGTTGCAAGAATTTCAAACTAAGGGGGCAGGAGGATAAGTGCCAACCTCCACAGAGTAGCACCGAATCTCCCATAGAGTTTCAGAGCTAAAATGCTCTAGATTTTCAATCAGAAACAGAATAGCCATGCCTGGTGAACCCAGGCAATCAAAGCTAAACTGAGTCTTCCTCAAACGGTAACTTGTCCTTGATTTGCTCAATTGTCAATGAAGTGAAGATGATCAGCCCTTCATTGTATCTACCTAACAGGAGAAAGGGAGGAAATCTTCTCTGGAGGAAGAAATAATCTGGAACAAGGAAGGCTGTTTTGGATACACTGACCAGTATAAAACATACTATTAAAACCAAGCGTGGTGGTGCACTCCTGTAATCCCAGTACTCGAGAGGCTGAGACAGGAGGATCACTGTGAGCTCAAGGCCAGCCTGGTCTACAGAGTGAGTTTAACAGCCTGAACTACACAGTGAGGCCTTGTCTAAGAAAAAAACAAACATACACACACATACATACACACAGTATTAGGAGAACTGCAAGACAATGTAACCAGTATTTAAGAGGAAAAAAAATTTAGGCAGAGAATCATAGAATCCAGATATTGGATTTAGCAGGCAAGATCTTTAAAATAACCATGATCAGTTGGTTAAAGAATATAAGAGGAAATACATGAAAAGTAGTAATTTCAGCAGAAAACTAGAATCTACCTTATAATCAAACGGACATTTTAGAAAAGCAAAATATGTGAAATTAAGAAAAATACAGGGGTGGGGTAAGCTCAGTGTCAGAGTGCTTGCCTAGCATGGGAGGCCCTGAGCTCCATCCCTAGCACCACAGGAAAAAAAAAAGAGTATCTGAAACTAACTCACTGAATGGGTTTAATAGGAGGGGTGGAAGACAGGGTAATAAAATGGATATAATCAAAATATACAGCATGCATATACCAAATGCCACATGAAAACCCATTATTTTGTAAAATATGTACTAACAAAATGTATTTTAGAAAACTACAAAAGATAACAGCTGGGAATTTTCCAGTAGTGATGAAAGACATCAACCTTCATAGTCAAGAAGCTCAACAGCCGAAAGTAGGATGAATACACAAGGAAAAACACACCCAAACTGTGAATGTTTGATGCTTAATGCAAAAACATGACAGGCAGAAGCAGAGTAAGCCATATAATATGTCCCCAATAGGTCCAGTATATAAAGGGGACAGTGGGAGACATGGGGACCCCTCACAGTAACTCAACAAGCTACATTACTGTATTTGGTAGTAGAGCTGTAGTCACTCTGCCCATGATCTAACTCCACGATGACAAAGTTGAATATTCTGCATCATTTTATTAATGTAACAGTTCAGGGGCTGGGGATATAGCTCCATGGAATAAGCGCCTGCCTAGCAAAAAAAAAAAAAAAAAAACAGTTCATCCCCACATTTTATACAATCAAGTATTTTTAGCCCAGTAGTATTTTTACGGTAGCATTTACTGAAAAGGAGGTGGAACCAAAACCACAGACCTAAAGACTGGCATATCCAAGTAAGACAGGATTTCAGAGATCAATATTCAAATGTTCATGTTAGAGCTGATGACACGGAAGGCAGAGCAATAAAAATGATGTGCCCATCCATCACAGCTAGGAAAGGCCTGGGGGCTAGGACGGGTCTACTGACTTCTAGTCCCACCCTCTTAGCCCAACACAAGGCCAGTTCAAAGTCATATCCTATCCAAAACTAAAACTTCTGGTGAAATATCTCTATTCTTATGAATAAAGAAGTATTTTTTCACTGATAGTGATGGAAACTAGGTACTTCTAAAACACTAGGCACTTCTTCCCTTTGACTATGCAGTTATATGAACCTGCTATTACTGAGAAGAGGCCCCCCACACACAATAAGTACACCTTATATTTATGAGCAGAGACAGAACATGCGTTAAAAAGGTAAGGAAAGAGGCAGGAGAAATGACATATACCTGTAACCAATAACCCATGTGAGGCTGAGGTACGAGAATCTCAAATTCAAGGCCAGTCTGAACTATGTAGTTAAGTTCAAGGCCAGCATGGGCTACATAGTGATACCCTGTCTCAAAACCCCCAAATAAATAAAAGGGATAGGGAAGGTAGGGACGAGGACTGCCATTTAAGACCCAACAGTCACAAGAGTTCTGAGCTCTGGGACCCCTCTCCACTACCTAAGTATGAACATTAATATCAACACGGGAAGGACAATAGCTGACCCTCCGCATGGATTCTCTATCATCAAGGCCCAAGGTGTTTGCTCCCCCAGCACACTGGGCATGACTGCACAGCTGTTCCAAGGGAAAGCACACTGTCTGCTGTTCCAGCACTGCGTAAGTCTGAGGCCCTGGAATGAGTGGAGAGCATCACATTCCTTCACCTTGAGGAAAAGTCCTTCGGATTCCACTGTTTTCCTCTGCTGTCTTTTCCTTGTCATACACCTGCCAGGTTTTGGGTTTGTTTTCATTGTCAAAACTGCCCAAGATCCTCCCTCCCCCAGAACTGAGTTCCTGGGTAGGCGAAGCAGCTCCGGCTGTCATGGGCCTGGCCTCTCTGTCCATGCCTACGGCCACACACTCAACCTGCTGGCAATGGCATCACAATAAAAAACGGCTAAGTTCATTAATCAGAAACAAAAACGTTATTTATAAAACATGTGAATCATGTTTTCCAATGAATATCCAAAGCACAGAAGAGTACCCGCTCACCATTGTGCCCAGCTCGTGTGTGTATGTGTTACAGTCTGTAAAAGCCCACAGTATGCCCCCTAACAATATTCAGTGTGGCTCCTCAGGCTCCTTTTAAAGCTACTACCTTGAATTCAGTAGTCATTTCTCTATCATATCCCTCCCTCAGTATAATTAACATGGAATGTTCGATAAAACCCTGCCACTCTCCCACCTGCATGTTTCAACAAGTATCAGCTCTACATTTATTGATGATTTTCATATAGCTTCTGCTAGTATGCCAGCCTTGCAGTGGATGTGTAGGTTGCCTGTAAGTGGGTACCTATATCCTATGCACACAAGCACACAATACTACGTATTATGCACACATCAACAAACACAGCCTGCAAAAATGCCTGCAACACATGTTGAGAATAGCTATTTGGGGGGGGTGGCTTGAGGTAGGGTCTCACTTTGTAGTTCATGCTGGCCTCCACCTCATCGAAATCCTCCTGCCTCAGCCTCTGCTGGGATTACAGGCATGTGCCACCACACCCAGAGAGAACAGCTCTTTTAAGAAAAACAGAGCATGTGTGCCCGTAAGTGCTATTTCAATTAGTATTCTATTGCAGTCTGTTGAAATACTTCATTTGATAAATTATTAATAGATAAAAATATCGATTGCTACCTCAAATTGTTGTGGCCTCTAAAAATATTGGACTGAGTTAATGCTGGGTTAATGGCCATCTGAGTTAACACTGTCATTTTAAGTGAAAAATGAGGGCTAATCAGAAAGCCAAAGACAAACTAGTCTAAAATTATGTATGGTGAGATAAGAACCAAATCTCTCATCCTCTAAAAAATAAAAATGAAAAATATTCCTTAAGAAAAAAATTTAAGATATTTGTTAACAATTTAAAATTCTATTTTCATCCACAAAAAGCACAGCTTAGACTGGGCACGGTGGCACACGCCTGTAATCCCAGCTCTTGGGAGCTTGAGGGAGGAGGATTGGTGCAAGTTCGAGACCAGCCCGGGCTACAGTGAGCTCAAGGCCAGCCTGAACTGCATGGTGAGATTCTGTCTCAAAAAGACAACAACAACAAAAAAAATAGCAGAATTTATTACACTGGCCAAGATTCTTCAGGGTGTGAACTTTTTCATGCCTCTAGCAGTACCAGGATCCAACCTAAGAGAGCAATGAGGCAGTGAGTAGTCACTGTGCAGTCATATAGAATGGTAAGGCCTTTAAAAGCATCCCATTCCTTTACACCTGTTGCTCACTTCGTAGTTCATCTACATCTCTAGGATTAGTAGAAATGAACATGAATGAGGCAATCATTTCTCTCTTGTGCTGGGGATCAAACCAGGCCCTTGAAGATGCTAGGCAATCTCTGCCACAAAGTCACACTCCTGCCCTATACCTGCTTTCTTTTTACTATTTGTAACATCTCCACTAAAATACACAGAGGTATACTAAAATCAAATTGTAGCTCAAACTATCCAGGAAGGTACACTATCTCTGGAAACCTGAAGCCACTTCACATATGTTTTAGTATATTTTGATCGAGTTTCTACATTTATAAGTTACATACACCTAGACTTCTTCCTAAAGTTTTCTTATCTTCAAAAAGGATTCTTAGCTGGAAGGGGTAGCAACCCTCTTTAATCCCACCACTCTGGTAGGCTGAGGTAGGAGGACCTCAAGGTCAAATTCAATCTGGGTAATTTGGTGAGATCCTGTATATCAAGATAAAAACTTTTTAAAAGGGCTGAGACTGTAGCTCAGTGCAAACACCTTGAATTTAATCCCCAGTACCACAAAATAAAAAGGATCCTTGAAGGAGAAGCAAATCAAAAACATTTAAATTCATGTTCCCGCTTTGAATAGTTCATAACCACCAGAAAAGCATACAAACACTGAAGACAGGGTAAATAGTAGGTTATTTCTCAGTAGGTGAGTTAACTTAAATTTTATATATGGTGAGGGAGAAAACAGATGAACAACCCTAATCTTTCAGATCTCTCCACAGGCTCCCAGAAAATGCCCTTCAAAAGAATTTGTAAGACAAATCAGTGGCAAACACTTGAGGGTGCCACACAATCAGACAGGGCTACCCATCGAAGCTTCCAGAAAGAAAAAACAGTAGAGAAATGTTTCTTTTACCCAGCAGTGCTCAGCTCCTTCTTCATCCTACAATATAATGGTATTTTCACTTGGCCAGCCCTGAATATCAAGGCCAAAAGGAAACTGGGGGTATTTGGAATAAAAAAGAGAAGAGCTGAGGATCTGAGAAGAGGCCAAACAGAGAACACCAGGGACCAGGAAGCAAGCTTGGGTTTATCTTCTGTGCACTTAGACCCACAAGGCAGGTGAGAACTGCCTGCCATGTTGATAATGACCTAGTGGAATCAACCTTCTGGACCTAGCTGGTCTAATCTGTTCCTTCTCCCAAGCTGCCTACAAAACTGGCAGCAATTGTTCTTTTCTCCTGTCCTCCCATGTCTCTTGCGACATCAGCGTAGTTCCTCCCATTAAGGGATGGAATCTATTTCATCTCCTTAATCAGGGCTGGCTTTGTGATTTGCTCTAACAGAACTTACTCATACGAAGTAAGTTTATACCAGTTACAAACCTAAGCCTCGTGCACAAGAGGCCTTCTATGCCTCCACACTTTCTTTGGACCCTGCCAGCCAAACTGTTAACAAGCTGGGCTTACTTAGATTCCAGATTAGAGACCACATGGAACAGGGTTGCTAGTGCTAAGCCCACCCCCAATGAATGAACTTGATTCCAGTCAAGAGAACTTGCCCAGATCCAGAGAACCACCCAGCTGGGTGCCCAAACTGCCAACCCACAAAATCAGGAGCTAGATACAGGTTGGCTTAAAGTAACTAACTAAACCTGGTAGTGTGGTGGTTTGTGAAGCAGCAAAACCTAACGGATACAGTAAAGCATGGATTCCTCATGAATTCATTCCATAAATATTTATTAATTACCTTCTGTATTTTAATTACTGCTCCAGTAGTTACTGAGGATACAAAGATTAACACACAGTGATACCTGCAATTGTAGTTACTTCCTGTGACCACACAAAAAAAATTAACAAGATCTAAAAGGCCACATTTGGGGCTGGGGATATAGCTTAGTGGTACAAGCACCTGCCTACCGAGCACAAGGTCCTGAGTTCAAGCCCCATGTACCAAAAAAAATACAAAACACAGAATAAAAGTGGGTATCAGATACCTAGACGGAACCTTCAGCTGAAAGCAACAAAAATTAAAGAAAAAAAAAGGCCACATTTGAGCTCCTTTTAAAAAGCAAAACAGTAACTTGCCAGATAGGTCTGGACATCAGAAGTGGAAGAAACAGCATGTGTAAAAGCACAGATACAGGGAAGAACTCAAGGAATGTTCTAGGAATGGAAAATAGCTCAGGACAGATGGAGTGTAGGGAGGAGATGGCAGATGATGGAGCAGGAAAAACAGATGGAGGCAAATAACGAAGGGTCTCATATTGTAAATCATGCTATGGGATTTGAATGCCTTGTGTAGGCAGTGGAGAGCTAGAAATCGCCTTTAAGGAGGAAATAACATGATTAAAGCTGATGGCAAGTGGAAGATGGATTAGAGGGTAGAGTACAAATCAGGAGTTGGGAGGCTATTACTACATCCTAAAGGAGGATTACAGAACTTGAACCACAAGACAGTGAATAAGAGAGAAGACATCTTTGAAAGATGTTTCAGAGATAGGAGAAAGGCTCAGCAGCCTTGACAACCAACTAAATATGGGCTGTGAGGGTGATGAAAGTTGTGTAGGAGGACTGGGGACAGTGCCAA
>PVLD010027950.1:0-20050 GCA_004027595.1 Dinomys branickii
ATAGGAATTAACCTGTTCTTTTCTTTTGGTGACAAGTTAATAACCCTGTTTTGAATTCTTTCGATGTGCTCCTGTATCTTAGGATCGGGTTTCTGCACTTTATCATGAGGCCAATTTATGGAGTTACCATATTCTGAGGCATGTTGGGTGTGATGTGCCTGAAGGGGACAGAGCCTTGCAGTCATCTAGGGAGCGCTGACTGGGTCCTGGAGGCTACGTCAGGCTGGACCCTGGGGCCGGACATCTTTTTATTATCAGCACATGTTTGTGGTGCACAATGACCTCATTCCTATTGGAAATATACACACACACATGTATATTCTCAAGCCAGTTTTCATAGTCTATCTTCTGCTCCCTCCAATTTCCATCTGTCTCTTGGCCTCCTTACAATTAGTGCAGGATCTATCCTCCTGCTTACTGTTGTCTATCTTTTATTATGCTCTATAATTTTTTCTGAAATTTTCTTTGTGAAACCCTGTGATATTTATGGTTGGTGTCTGATTTCTTTCTTTTTTTTTTTTTAAGGGTATCATATTTTATTAGAATTATGACAAATATGCAATTTAACTAGGAAGAATTGACACCTTTCAAAATAATGTTGACTCTTAACCGAGAACATTACATCCCTTGTTTCTCATTAGCATTTTAGTTTTCTTCCATCATATGTGGTTAACCATTTTTAAGTCCTCCCTATTTTCCAATTAATTCTCAGTATCTCTGTTTAAAGACCCTGGTTATTAACTCTCAAAGCTAATGATGATACATAATACCACACTGCCACCTTAGTTCATGTTTGGTTCTTTATTCATATTCATGAACCCACCACCCAAGCTCAAACCGGATCTTTATCAGTAACTTACATTCACTTACACTACTTCCCTGGTTCCTTTCACCTTCAAGGTAGTGGGTTTTTAGTTGTGTTAGCTTTCTGTTGAAACACTCGAGTTAGCCAATTTAAAAGGATGGAGTTTCATTTTGGCTCACGGCTCAGTCCAGGCTGTCTGACCTTCCGGCTTGGGCTCGTGGTAGCCAAGAACACTGTGGTGGCAGTAAGTGGTGCAGAAGGCTTGTTCACCTCAAGCAGGCAGCAAATAGAAGACAGACAGACACCAGGGTATCGATACCCCTCTGCTCCTGGTAACTGTTTATTTTGGCTCTTATGAAAAATATCCTTTTCACGGTTTACTTTGTGCTGTGTTTGCACTTTTGTGTCTTTTGAAATGGTTCCCAAGCATGTTGCCTAGTATTCCTATGCAAGAATGCTCTAGTATGCCTTCTGGAGCAGACACAGGCTGGGTAAGCTGCATTCAAGCCTGAGTGATGGCGCTGTCGGCTGACCCTAGGCACACTGTTAGCGAGAAAGCTATATATATTAAATGAGGTCTTTAAAAAAGTATCATGGTAGCTTTATCTCTACCTGCTACAGAGAAATTTTTTTCTTTTCTGTTTTGCAGTGCTGAAGACCAATCCAGAGCTTTGTACGTGTTTGGCAAGTGCTATGCCACTGAGCTATACTCTCAGCCTGAGAGTTATAACCAAGTAGCTTTTACTATTACTACAGGTAAAAATAATCACCTGTATATGTATTTATGTCTAAATAAGTTTAGTTTCACTTATTTTTCTGTTTTATGAGTACCATAATGTGCACTGTTTTCTAAGCAACACTATTATTAAAATTCACTCATTGTTACAACTTCAAGGACAACTTGTGTCCTTGTTTTAAATGTGTCTGTAAACAGCATATGGCTGGAGTCTGTTTAGCCTTGATATGCAATGCTTCTCCTCCTCCAGCTACTTTAATACTTTAACATTTACTGCAGTTATTGATGGATGTAGTTTAACTGTTTTTAACTCTTTTGCCATCTTACTGTGCTTCATGTACCTGTTCTAAGTTCATTCCTCAACTTTTTAGAAATTTTTTGTTCCTCTTTTCTTATTCCAATCTCATTACCCCTCTTAGCACATATTATATACATTCCTGTATTAATTCTAAAATGTTTACACGCATTTTAAGACTACAGATAACAGGACCTGTGTACACACAAAATATAAAACCATAGACATTTTAATTATGATCAACCCTCTTCCCATCCTGTGTTCTATTTTTAATCTGAATTTGGTATAGCCATTATTTTGCAGATAACATGTTTGCATTTCCCTTTGTGTAAGAAAATATTGTCATTGATACAATTCATTGTACAGTACTTCTTAAGGTTACACATTTCAGAACCAGAAAAGAGATCCAGGGCTCATTATTTTTGAACTGCGTTTAACCTTACACGAAGTACCTACCACTTATCTATGCTTACTACATACAAGGCACTATTCTCTACACGTGTAAAGCTGACATTAATTCACCAATCTCTCAGGACACCCTAATGGGCTTTGTATTAAGATCTACATCTTGTAACTCCTAGAATCTCTCTTAATGTATCTTAGAACGAGGAGGACCCAGGCCTTGATTCCGTTGCCTCCACTTACCTTTTATTCCATTACATAATAAACCCCCTCATTCCCTGAGTAACGACTTCATTATTCTAAGACATCTCGCAGTCCTCATGTACAATTCCAGGACATGCACTCAAATGGTGTTTGAGGTTACCTAGGTGAATACTGAACCCTACAAGGTCTCTGAGCAGTGTCATCTCCAAGTGTCTCCACTCAGCCATTTAAGACCACAACACAGCCCAAGGCTGCTCTTGAGTTATGGACAATAGCTGAGCATGTTCTGAGGTTTTGGAGAAATTATTTTACACTTCCGCCCACAGATTCTAATACTGTCTCCCTGAGCCAAAGTGGCAAACAGCTCTACCCTACCAGTCCATGCACTCTTTTGTGGAGTCAAATTAACCATCCAGTGCTCAAGTATTTTCCTCTGCGGATTCTCATTTTCATTTCCTGAGCAAACCAGACAACGGTTACGAAGTGGACGACACTATCTGTGGTTCCTTTTCTAGTTGTCCCTAACCACAGATAAAGCTGTCTTTCCACCACCCCAGACTCACAGGTCTCAGCACTGAGGTCTCAGTCCATCCTCTTTCCTCCTCTCTCACCTATGACCACACTTCCAGGCCTTCAACACTGTGCATAAGGCACCAACGTTGCTGGCTTGTACCATCATCCAGGAAGATGCTACAGAGAAGTGACAAGAATAAAAAAATTGTGGAGGTCTAACTTACACAGACCACAGGCACAAGAGCAAGGAGAAAGTGCCGTTACAAAACTGGCGTGCGGAGCAGGCTGCTTGGTGTGGCTCTGGGTGAGGTTAACGTGGCTTGGGCTGCAGGCGCATCTGCTGATGACAAGTCCTGTCCGACACATGAAGAGCTTCTACTTAACAGTGTTCACTCTATGGTTTCTGTGTGAGTGCTAAAACTTTTCTCCTTTTTACCCAGGAATAAACTCACATCAGATGAAATTCATTTACAAAAAAGGCAGACTATGTTTATTTAGAGTCACAAGCAGCTAACTTTGATTGTGACTCAAGATCACAAACCATTTCTCCTCCACTTTGCGCTGGGCCCTACAGTTCAGACTCAAGACTGGTAGATGTGCTGGCTGGGACCCATTCACAGGTTTACAAGTTTCTCGTTGAGGGCAATCTGTGACTGTGTGAGATTGGCCAGGTAGGTCACCATCAGCAGGTCATTGATGTTGCTATTGAGCATGGTCTCAAAATCCTCAGGAACGATCTTGGGTACTCGGTTAACCAGGCTCATCAAGAAGTGGCCCACAGTATTGTCAGCAGACACCTTCCCAGACAGCACATCCTCTGCATACTGCAACACTGTGCTCAGGGCATCCTGGATGCGAGCTGATGCTCCCCCAACTTGCTGTAGGTCACTCGAGAGGCCGATCACCCAGTTGGGGCTAAAACAGGTTTTCGTGATCAGGTCAACTCCAATGCGCTCAGTGTCATAATACGCATATTTCACCGTCAGCGGTGTGAACATCACTCCCATGGTCCTCCCCGGGACGCCCATCAAAGTGCTGACATACGCCTTGATGCTCATGCGGCCGTTCTGGAGACTCGTGTCCACAGTAAGGTGAATGGGGTTAGGGGCCTCCCGGCTGTAGTACTCATGAATCAGCACAGAGTGCTCCGTGATGTCATGGCCTGTGGCGTACCAGCCCAGGATGAGCTCATTCGGAGAGACTTTTTTGTGCAGCTCGTACATGTTCTTAGCAAATTCCATGTCAACAGCCACCTCATCTTCTGACTCATTGTGCGGCACCGAAAAGCAATTGGTGACCTCCACTGAGTGCTTGTCAACAGTTCCCAGCAAGGTTCCGATAACTCGGGCAGCACCCTCATTGCGTTGCTCATAGCTGTCCACGATGGAGGCCAAAATGACGGGATGCAGCCTGACCACGCGGCCACCGGGGAAGGGCCCGGGGAGAGCTGGTCCCGAGAGCGCGGGTGCCGCGCTCTGCGCTAGGGCTGGCGCCGAGGTCGGGGTCTGGCCAGGAGCCGCTGGCGAGGCCGTCGCTGCCGCCGGATCTGAAGACGAGGCCGGTGTCGGAGCCACGGCCGGAGCTGCAGCTGGCGTCGGAGAAGGAGTTGAGGTAAGGACTGGGGCTACAGCCAAGGCCGCAGCTGCGGCCGGAGCGACGGGAGGAGCACTCGTGGGAGCCGCCGGCGTAGCCATCTTGACGAAAAATGGTGTCTGATTTATTTCACTTAGCATGGTCTCAAAGTACATTCATTTTCCTCAAATGACTTCTCTTTGGCAGAAGAGTACTCCAAGTGCTCAAATTCCACCTCTTCTTCTGCTGATGGACACACAGGGCGTCTCCAAGGTTCAGCTACCCTGAACTGTGCTGATATAAACACAGATATGCATGTCTCACTCTCTTTAACTCTTCACAGAGAACCTAAGAGGGGACCAGCTGGGTAAGCGAATTTTCTACTTTTATTTGTTTCAAGTCTGTCCATACGAATTTCCATAGCGGTTGTAAAGCCCTGGAGAAAGGTGATGACTTCAGCTTATGTGCTGATGTGTTTGAAGGAAGAGGCTTTTCCTCAGTCACCTCTTAGAGATGGATATTTTGTAAACTTTGTTCCCATTACATAATTTATCTAACTGCCCCCATAAGTAAAGCTTCATGCATCATTTTTGTCCAAAAGCTGCACATCGTTGAGATTATGCCTACCACCGTACACTTGTTCTGCAGGCTCCACACAGGAGTTAAATAGAATGTCTCACCTTCCTGTGGTGGAAAATAAGGTTGCTGGATTTAAAATCTGGCAGATCTTTTTCTTCTTTCTTTCTTTCTTTCTTTCTTTCTTTCTTTCTTTCTTTCTTTCTTTCTTTCCTTCTTTTTTTGGTCTTTTTGAGACAGGGTCTCACAATATAGTTCAGGCTGGCCTTGAGCTCACTTTGTAGCCCAGGCTGGCCTAGAACTCCCAACTATCCCCCTGCCTCAGCCTGCTTAGTGCTGGGATTACAGGTGTGCACCACCACACCTGTCCTAATCTGGCAGGTTTTGAGAGTAATCTCTGGAAGTTCTAATAGGAGGATTTCAAATATAAATACCTGTCCTCCAGTAAGCAACTGGTGCCCCTTGACTTCAAGAGCACTTTGAACTTGATGAGAGGTTTGGAACTCCAGTGGCTGTGCTGTAATTAATTTAGTAAACCGGCCAACCAGGACTGCTGTGGCAGCCACAACCACATACATTCAGGCACCCACACGACACAGAGTCCAATTGTTTAGGAAAGAAAACCATAGGTTAGCTTATAAACTTTGAGTAAGGACCCCCAGTGCTATGCCCTGCCTTCCCACAATAATAGGACAAATGGCTTACCTAAATCAGGAATTCCTAAAACAGGAGCAGACAGTCAATCAGTTAAAACCAAGAGTTAACAAATTAGTTAATAGGACCATGTGTAGGTTCATAGAGAGGGGCAGCTGTGAGTCCAACCTTGGAATCCAAATTTTCGAAGTGCAGCTATACATAGGAATGCCCTGGGCTGCCTTTTGGCTTCATGGCTCTAGTATTAAAAGAGCCTCTTTTATTTCAGGGATAAGAGCTCATTTCCATGGGCTTAAAATATGCTTCAGGTATTTTACTTTGGGAGAAATATTTGACCTTTTATGGGGACACTCAGGATGCTGTAGCCTCTAACAAATTTAAAACCATGAAGTGTTTTCACAGAATCCAGGTTTGTAGAGCTACAGATAATGGCATCTTCTAAATACCAGAATGGTGATCCATTTAAAAAGCTGTAAACCTTAAATTTTTCCATTAGTGTGTCACAGTCGGCAGGGGCTCTCCCTGAGCTTTTGAGGCAGCAGTGCTGAAGTACAGTGGGCAGTTTTCACAGTATCTGGACCCGGGGATTCAAAACCAAACAGTTCCACTTGGTATTTGGTTGAACATAGCGCATGGATTAGGACTACAGGATGAGCAGAACTGCAGTTCATTACTGGCCCAGAAACGGTGGGCCCGCGGATAGTCCCCTTTGGGTTCAGCTCCAAATGGTCAGCGCTGCACTGGCATGGGCAACTGACCAAGACCTTGTTTAAGAAATTTAGAAATTAAAGACTGAAGTCCCCTATGGGACTCTGGGTTAGTAGAATATTGCTTATGAGGCTAGGTATTTGGCCTTTTAAGAAAATGAAGACAGACTGGGCCTGAACTGCCTTTCCTGGGCATTTAGTGTCCCAGAGTCGTGGATCTACTTCTGAAGAAATTTTTCAGATTTACCTCTAAATATATTCTCTAGTGGGCTGGAAGCTGATGCTCCCAAAAAGGGAGGTGAATACACTGGTTCCAGAAAAAGATTTGTTGCAAACACGGAAACGTCTCTTTCTGACAGTGAGTAGGACATTCTGGGAAAACTAGGAGAGTGTAAGTGACATGAGTTCTCCATCCTTGCAGCTTAAAGTCACTGCACAGCACTCGCTCACAGGGATGCCAGGAACAGTCCTCACAGTGCAGGGCTTACAAGAAGGAGGTCCAGGGACATGAGGAGGGCAGAGAAAGAAACCGCAATGTCTGAAGGAAAATTAACATCTTAATCTCTCCTGTCAGGTGTTACCCAAGGCTCTGGCAGAGCTATGTCCACTTCAGTGAGAGGGGTTTTCAGCCACCATGGGCCCCTTTGTTCTTCCAGGGTAGCCACGGAGGAAGCAGGTATCCTCTCCCTGGGAGGCTGAGGGCAGCCTTGCTTCCAGTGTTTGCCCTGTCTGCAGAGGTAGCACGTGGCCTGTGAAAGGCCTTGCTCACTGCAGTCCCTATTGCAGGGTCCAGGGTCTCTATGGCAGTGGCAGACATCTGTTCCTGTATTGTTTCTCTTTGCGTGAGGAGTCCGGGGATTCTCTAGGAAGCAGAGTTTCCTTTTCGAATGCAAAGCAAGTACTCATGTCTGTTCTCGCGCCTGTGGTCCTTTCCCTGGGCCTTGGGAGTTGCCTCTATTTTGTGCCTGTTGTTAGCTATCCCAGAGGCCTCGTTTAATAGTTCATTAACAAGGGTCTGTCTGAGGACCCATTACCTGCTTCGGAAGCTTTTTATGAAGGAGGACTGCCTAATAAACTTGCTCCCAATGAAATTTTTCTCTCTTGCCATTTGTCTCTCCAGCCAGTCAGTATGGATATTGATACACTTGTGGAATATTCCAGGGAACTACCTCAGAAACAAGGCAGGTGTTTCTGCCTGGTTTTTGGTCATTTCTCCAGTCTTTTCATAATTCACTGGCTTCTTCATGCATTTTGTTACCCCCACAATTAGACATGTAAGCACCCCACTACACTTCTCTAAACCTCATGTTAATCTGATTTTGCCAGTGAGGATCCTGCTGGAGCACAGCAGCTCTACCCATGTCCTTACTGCGACCCCAGGCATGTGGTTTCATCACCCTTCACTTCGTTTTTTTTTCTGTTTGTCTTTTTCAGGCATAGTCCCACTATGAAGTTCAGGCTGGACTTGAGCTCACTTTGTAGCCCAGGCTTGCCTCCAACTTGCAATGATCCTCCTTCCTCAGCCTCCCGAGTGCTAGGATTACAGGTGTGTGCCACCATACATGGTTTTAGCTTGGGTTCTTGCCAATTTGGTGCTCAGAGTCAAGATAGTATGGTAAAGTCAGAGTCAGAATCTCATCTATGAATTTGCTTGGTTCTTCTGAAAACTGTTGCAGTTTGTGCTAATACTGTGCCAGGTCATTTGTGGAGAAATGCACTTGCACTCTCATAACACTTTATGCCCCTTGAGAGTTCTTGAAGCTGCCACATATTAGACAGTTGGATGATATGAGATGTTGCTCCTTCTGACACTGGCAGAGCTGACTCCTGAGGAAATGGGGTGAAGGGAGGATGATCAGAGGTGGAATGGACAAAGTGGCCCTCAGAGAAGACGGAGTAGGGGAAGAGGCCGAACTGAGTTCTAAGCCCTCCTCAAAGGTCTCTGGAGCCTTTGTTGGCTCTTCTGTCGGCAGTGCAAGCACCTGTGGTGCTCTGCTGGGGTGCGGAAGCACTCTTCCTTGACAGGCTCTGTTTCAGTTCTGACTGGTCCTATTCACACGCGGTCATAACAGATTGCATAGACCCATGTCATGGAGAAAGGTTTTATTCATGGCTGGCTCTGAGAAGCTGGAGGATTCTCACCACCGAAATCAGCATCTCTCCGGGTGCAGTGTGTTAGTGTTCTTCATAGCAAGCAGCAGTGTTCGGAGGGAGCACAATGGGAGAGCAGCTATGTCCGGGCCTGTTTCACCCTCCAGGGCCCAGCCCTCTCCCTCCCTCACCTGTGGACTTTGACCTCTGCTGTCTGCAGTTGGGCATCCTGCAGATTCATCTGAGTGAGAAGACTTGAGAATGGCCGTTAATGCTGCAGGCAGTTTACAGAAGCCACTTCTCTCTACAGGAAAAATATCTAATTTTTAAAGTTCCATGTTGCCCTACTGGTTCCAAAATTCTTATAAAAATTCCAGCCTTTCACCCTGACAGTGCATTCCTTCCTTGGACTCACGTACTACTCTCGGTACCCCAATAAACTCTTAGCTTTTCTATGTTTTTGCTGTTGGTTAATTCTCTTACCCCCTGTGGTACAGGCCTTGCACCCACAGTGCACACTTCACGCCACTGCTGTTATTGAAAGTTTAGAAGACAGTGACTCGAATCCGCATGGAGGGCAGTGGACAGAAGCCAAAGTAGTATGACAGCTTTGCACTATTGCTCTGGTTTTCCCAGCATCCATCACTTATTTGCACAGCTGCACATTTCTCTGCCTTACACAACTATTGCACCAGTTTGTGCTTGCTGGAGAAACACATTTAATGCAAGATTTAGAAATGTAGAAGAATTCACAATATTGGATTACTGCCTGAAGCGTCAGCGTGGGAAGGTGCAAAGGGGCTGTCTGCGTGGAGATCTGAAGGATCCAGTCCTGCAGCTCACTGTCGTCTCCTCGTCTCCCTGAGTCCCCCTCAGGGGGCAGAAGTGTCTGTGATGGAGTGGTGAAGAGTTTGTGCTGGGCGCGGAAGAGTTTGCACTGGGAACCAGGAGATGACGATGATGCCTGTGAAGGTAGACATGGGAGCGCCCCTGCAGAAGCACCAGAAGCCTTCCCGCTTCAGATCTCTACGACTCCACTCAAGCATCAGACCCATTGCTTAGTGCTGCTCACACCCAGGGTGCGTCTTTTTTCTTTGGTAAATCCCTTGAGCCACACACAGACCTGTGCAGATCCAATTTACCTGGGTCTTTCTTACTCAAGTTGACCCCATCAGTTAACTGTCACAACCCTCTTTCCTCTTCTGTGTGCAATATTGTTGGGAGTAGCTATGAAGAAAAGATGCCCAGTCTTGTGCAGCGAGCCAAGCAAAGGGCATGAGATTGGGCGGGAAGACTGGCTTCTCTCTAACTGCCTCCGCTAGGCCCCACCACCTGAGATGGTGACACCAGGACAGCCCAAGCCTACATCTGACTGAGGAGGCCACCGCATTCATCCCGAGACAGGAGTCTGGAATCAGGCTGTCACCTTGAATGAAGGAGCATTCCAGCTCCCCTTCATCATCAGCAGCACTTGGTGTTTTCAGTTTTTAAAAGCAAATTTAGCTGTTGTAACTGGTGTGTAGTAGTATCTCATTGTTTTAAATTGCACTGCTCTACTGATATATTGAAGTGATTAAAAGTCACCAAATGGAATCAAAATTATTTTAGGCTTAAAACATCTGAACTGCAAATACACAAACATACACACTCAGAACACCACTATCTTATGTACAACTGAAAATTCAGTTGCCATTAACATTCCAAGGAATTTTATAAGACAACTGTCCCTCAGTGCTCAGAAGAATGAATACATTCCTATAAATCACCTTACAAGGAAACTTCCAGTCAAGAAGAAAGATTACCTAAGTTTTTATTTATCATCAAAAAGCTGTACACAGCTATGAGTGGTGGCACAAGCATGTAATCCCAGCACTCTGGAGGCTGAGGCAGGAGGATCATTGCAAGTTCCAGACCAGCCTGGGCTACAGAGTGAGCTCAAGGCCAGCCTGAACTGTATGAGATATTGTTCCTTCTGACAGCAGCAGAGCTGACTCCTGAGGAAATGTGGTGTAGGGAGGATGATCAACCCTAACTCAAAAAGACCAAAAAAAAAAAAAAAAAAGCTGCACACCATCAGTCATGGCAGTGCACATCTGTAATCTCAGCACTGTGGGAGGCTGAGGCAAGAAGATCAGAAATCAGAGCCTGCTGCAGGAAGCATAGCAATTTAGTTAGACCCTGCTCAAAAATAATGAAGGGTTAGGGATATAGTTCAGTATGATTTAGGTTTCAGCTTTCAGTACCACACACACAGAAAAAACTTGCAGAACCTTTTGGACTTTCCCACCAAAGCCCTAAATTTTTAAAATTTAAGATGGTTTAGATACTTTCCTTGTAGCTGTTCTATTCAGTACTCACTAATGATTTTCCCATGTGGATGTGTGACTAAATTTTGTCTTTTCTGCTGTTAGTCTGCCTTGTTTTTGTGTTAGTTTGTACCCTGTCCTAATCTTGTACTGTCCACATGGCCTAGCTTATGTGCCATTTATATTTCTTCTTTGGGGAAATGTGCATTCATATAATTTGCCCATATTTTAAAATCTGAGTTACTTGTTTTCATGTGTTTGGGGTTTAGTTGTTCTTTATAATGTTGTGTAAGGGTCCTTCATCAGATACATCTTGTGTACATATTCTATGATTTTCTCTTCGTTGTCCTTTCATGCTCAGAACACTGTTGCAATGTAGGAATATTTTATCTGAATGAAGTTTATCCTGTCTGTGTTTTCTGTTATAGATTCTGCTTTAGCTGTTGTATCTAAAAATCATCCATGAATCCAAGACTGTGTACATTTCTTCATATATTTTCTTCTGGATATTTTATGTAATCATTTACATTTAGGTCTAAGGAACAAGTTGTAGTCATTTTTTTAAAAAACTGCATATTTCCTGATACATGATTTACTTTTTCCATAGACTGGAGTACTTTTTAGAATATCTCAAAATAGCAAGAGACCATGAAAAATCAATCTAACAGCCACAGGATAATGCAAAGAAGAACAACCAAGATTAACTGAGGTCAGTGAGAAAGCTGGAGGCAGTACAAATGTATTAAAAAAAACTTTTAACAGAAATAATGTAAGAAAACTTCCCAAGCCTGGATAAAGAATTTGACATAAAAATAAGTGAAACTTATAGAATTAAAAACAGCCATGACCAAACTAAAAACTACACCAAGATATATAATAATCAAGATTCCAAAAATTCAACATAAGAGAATATTAAAAGCTGTAGAGAAATGAATAGATCACCTATAAAGGAAAGCCCATCAGAATCACTGCAGACTTCTCAACACAAACGCTCATGTCAAGAAGAGCTTGGAAGGGGCTGGGGATATAGCTCAGTGGCATAAGCTCCTGCCTGGCAAACAAAAGGTCTTGAGTTTGATTCCCGGTACCAAAAAAAAAAAAAAAAAAAAAAAAGCATAAAGTATTTCAAATCCTGAAAGAAAACAACTTCCATCCCAGACTGATGTACCTTGCAAAACTATTTCAAAATCAGTGGAGAAATAAGATACTTCCATGACAAAGAACAACTGAAGAAATTCATTAACACCAAACCAACCCTACAAAGATATTCTAGACAGAGACAAAAATGACCACAATACCAAGAACAACAACCAGGCAGGACAAGCAACTAAACACAGGGTGAAATAAGGAAACCAATAGCAGGAAAACACCATGACAAAGAGAAGCCAATACATATCAGTTATGTCCATCAATATAAATGGCCTTAACTCATCAATCAAAAGAAACAGACTGGCAAAGTGGATCAAGAAACAAGATCCAACAATATGCTGTACATAAAAAACACAATTAGGTGTCGCGCCCTTTCTCCTGCCCGTGTCCCGCTTGCCAGTCCTACCATGCTTTCTCTAGACTTTTTGGACGATGTGCAGCAGATGAACAGGAGGCAGCTGTATTATCAAGTCCTAAATTTTGGAATGATTGTCTCCTCGGCACTAATGATCTGGAAGGGATTAATGGTAATAACTGGAAGTGAAAGTCCAATTGTAGTGGTGCTCAGTGGCAGCATGGAGCCTGCATTTCATAGAGATCTTCTCTTTCTAACAAACCGAGTCGAAGATCCCATACGAGTAGGGGAAATTGTTGTTTTTAGGATAGAGGGAAGAGAGATTCCTATAGTTCACTGGGTCTTGAAGATTCATGAAAAGCAAAACGGGCATATCAAGTTTTTGACCAAAGGAGATAATAATGCTGTTGATGATCGAGGCCTCTATAAACAAGGACAACACTGGCTAGAGAAAAAAGATGTCGTGGGGAGAGCCAGGGGATTTGTTCCTTATATTGGAATTGTAACGATCCTCATGAATGACTACCCTAAATTTAAGTACGCAGTCCTGTTCTTGCTGGGTTTGTTCGTGCTGGTCCATCGTGAGTAAGAAGCTGCTGTGTTGTTCCTGGGAAGATGCTGTGCTTTTTGTTACTGAGTGTTCGGAGAGGATACTGTCTGTGATGGTGGAGTGGAGGACACACATGTTGGCGCTTCTTGGTGGCACTGGTTGGCATTAGTTTGTTTCCATGCCAGAATCTGTGGGCGGGCGCACGTGCACCTCGGAGTGCACTGGAGGGAACTTTCAACCACAGGATTTCATACACTGTCATTGTCAACACTTTCACATTTTTGTACATCAATGACTTTTTTATATTAAAAGTTTGAGCCAAAAAAAAAAACACAATTAACTGAAAAAAAATTCATAGACTGAAAATCAAAGGATGAAAATACATGCATTTCCCATGCATCAGGAGCCCAGAGAAAAGCAGGAGTAACTATTTTGTTTGCAGACAATGTGAACTTCAAACCAAGAATGATCAAAAGAGATAGAGGTCACAATACACTTGTTAGGGGAAAACTTCTAAAGGAAAGGTTCCAATCATAAATATATATGCACCAAATACAGGAACACCCAATTATATAAAACAAATATTAATAGACATGAAAAGTCAAATAAGCAATAACACAATTGTAACAGGGGATCTTAACACCCCATTCTGACAAAGAGATAGATCAACTAGACAAAAAAATCAACAAAGAAATGACAGAACTAAACCAAACTTGTGATCAAATGGACTTAGTAGACCTTTACAGAGTGTTCCACCCAATAACATCAGAATACACATTCTTCTTAGCTGCACACAGGATGTTCTCTAAAACAGACCATATACTACCCCACAGAACATGCTTAAGAAAATGCAAAGGAACTGAAACTATCCCACGCATATTATTTGACCATAGTGCAATGAAACTGGAAATTAAAGGCAAAAGAAACCACAAAAACTCAATAAACACATGGAAATTAAATAACACTCTACTCATTAACCTATGAGTCACAGATGAAATTAAAGAAGAAATTAAACAATATCTATAACTAAACAAGAAAGTAGATATAGTATGCCAGAACATATGGGATGCAATGAAGGCAGCCTTATGAGGGAAATTTATAGCAGTGAATTCTCACTTCAGGAAAACAAAAAGAGCACAAATAAACAACCTAATCTTGCACCTCAGCCTTCTAAAAAAAGCAGAACAAGACAAACTCAAAGTCCATACAAGGGTAGAAATTATACAGACCTGAGCAGAAATGAATGCAATGGAGACTAAGAAAATCACACAGAGATTTAATGAACTAAGAGTTGATTCTTTGAAAGAATAAATAAAATTGATAAACCCTAGCCAACCTTATCATAAAAAGGAAAGAAAAGACACAAATTCATGTACTGAGGCATGAAAAGGGTGAAATCACTACGGATCCTGTGGAAATTCTGAAGATTATCAATATCTACTTCAAAAATCTTTACTGTCATAGGATGGGAAACAGAAGAAATGGACAGATTCCTAAATACATATGAATTGGCAAAGCTGAATCAAGAAGATATAAAAATTCTGAATAACCCAATATCAGTTAATGAGATTAAAAATGTAATTGAAAACTTACCAACAAAGAAAATCCCAGGTCCTAATGGGTTCACGGCTGAATTCTATAAGAAGTTTAGGGAAGATTTAATGCCTATACTCCTCAAACTCTTTAAGGAAATTGAAAGAGAAGCAATCCTCCCTAACTCATTCCCAGAGGGAAGTACTACCCTGATGCCCAAACCAGAGAAAGACCCAACCAAAAAAGACAACTACAGGCCAATCTCCCTAATCAACATAGACGCAAAAATACTCAATAAGATACTAGCAAACAGAATGCAGCAAATCATTAGAAAGATTACACATCATGACCAAGTGGGATTCACACCAGGAATGCAGGAATGATTTGACATATGCAAATCAATAATTAAAATATAGCATATCAACAGAGTCAAAGACAAAAATCACATGATCATCTCAATAGATGCAGAAAAAGCTTTTGACAAAGTCCAACACTCTTCAGAAAATCAGAATAGAAGGTCTTTACCTCAAGCCAGTAAAAGCCATCTATGACAAACCAACAGCCAACATCATAATAAAGAAACAAAAACTGAATGCTCTGACTCTATAATCAGGAATAAGACAAGGGTATCCAGTATCACCACTCCTATTCAATATAGTTTTGGTAACATCAGTCAGAGCAATTAGACAAGAGAAATAAAAGGAATAACAATAGGAAAGGAAGAAATTAAATTATCATTATTTGCAGATGATGTGATGTGATACTTCTATGATAGAAGACTCCCAAAACTCCATCAAAACACTTCTAGATTTAATAATAAAATTTAGTGGCATAGCTGAACACAAAGTCAACACTCAAAGATCAATAGCATTCCTATATATAAAGAACAAATTCACTGAGAGAGAAATTAAGGAAACCACACCCTTCCCAATAGCACCCAAAAAAATAGTTAGGGATAAATCTAGGAAGTAAAAGATCTAAACTTTGAAAATTACCGTACTCTGAAAAAGGAGATTGAAGAGGATAATTCATTCACATCCATTGCCGAATTCACAACATCTCCAAGTATGTTGCAGCCGTTGTATTATATTCACTCTTTCTCTTGAGGGACTGAAATCATAGCTGGTGTGGTGGTACCTGCTGGTAATTCCAGTAGTGGGGAGGCTGAAGCAGGAGAATCCTGCAAAGTAGAGGCAGCCTGGCTACACAGTGAGTTCAAGGACAGCTTGAACTGGGCAGTGTGACTCTGTGTCAACAAGCCCAATGGAGAAAAAAAGGAGAAGAAAGAAAGGAAGAAAGAAGGAAGGAAAGAAAGAAAGAAAGAAAAGAAACAAAGAAAAGCAAAGGAAATCATAAAGCTTAAAAAAAACTGAACCTGAAATTTAAGAAAGAAGTGCTAAATATTAGGAAGTGAACAGTTCCTTAAAACTGTTTTGAGTCATCTTGTTTCACAAATGAGAGTTTTTCCTTTCTCTATAAAGAGCAGTAATGATATGAATTGCAAGAGGAGATTAAAAGTTTCTGGCTTATCTTCACTGCAGAAGAAGCTCATCTCTACACACTGGCAGGTCCTCTTTCCTGGGGCTCAGAACATTCCTCTTCCTGCCCAGCACATTAATGCTGCTCAGCTGGGGAGAAGAAAAGCAGAAGGAATCCCTTAAAGCTGGACTAAACACTGCTCTGAGCTCAGCAGGAACCCAGCACTGCTACCCGGTGAGAGGGGAAAACTTGGGGCTGGGATGCACAGGGCCATGAGGATGGCTGGAAGACTGGTCAGAGAGGAAGATCGGCAACTCAGGGGAAGAGGTAAAGACCCAGGGTTCTGACGTGAGGGTTACTGAATGCAGGAGCACAGGTCAGGAGGGCAATGGGGTGTGGCAGTCAGAGGAGAGGGCTGCTCACCTCAGAAACTCTTCACTGGAATTGCGAGACTATGTGAGAGAGACTTTTAAAAGAGGTATGAAATCTCAAAAGGCAAAACAAGATTGCAAATAGTATGGTTAATAATTTTGCTCTTGTTTCTGCTAACATGACCACGATCTTCCCATTTCCTTCACAGAGAAGATGGGTGAGATGTGAGACTGCCTCTCCTCTTGCTGCTGGGGCTGTCTGGGCTACTGTGTCCACTGTGGGCTGCACCTAAGGAGGCTCACCAAGGCTCAGTGGTTCGAGATCCAGCACATACAGCCGAGTCCTCTCCAGTGCAACTCAGCAATGAGCCGTGTCAGCAACTACACCCGGCACTGTAAGCCTCTAAATACCTTTCTTCACAATTCTTTTCAACACGTGAGTGAGTCCTGCACCTTGTGCAACACCACCTGCAAGAATGGTCAGAAAAACTGCCACCAGAGTGCAAGTCCTGTCAAGCTGACCCACTGCAGGCTCACCAGAGGGAAGTATCCGAACTGTGGCTACAAGGATTCTGCCCAGTTCAGATTCTTCACTGTGGCCTGTGAGCCACCTGAGAAGAGTGATCCTCCGTATCCCTGTACATTGGTTCCTGTACACTTAGATGAGCTTGTAAGAGGATAAATAAGAGTGTAAGACTGCACACTTAGATAAGGTTTTGACTACATTTCCTTTTTTTTTTTTCTTTTGTCTTTTTGAGACAAGGTCTCACTACAAAGTTCAGGCTGCCCTTAAACTCACTCTGTACCCCAGGCTGGCCTGGAACTTGAGCTTGCAGCAATCCTCCTGCCTCAGCCTCCCAGGCTTCACTATGCCCAGCCTACATTTCCTTTCTTTGGACACAGTTTTTCCTTCTTCGACTTTTCTTATTGAAGTCTTACTCCCTCAGAAAAAAGGAGGAAGGTGTTGAGAAGATGAGAGTGCCTCAGATACTGTATTGGATTAGGGAGTTATCTAAATCTAAACCTATATCTAATCTATAACCATATCATCTATGTCTAATCTAATCTAATCTATGTCATCTATACCTATATCCGTTCTGCTGTGGAGATCTGTCTGTGCTGAGGCAGGTAAATATGGAAGGAGATAAGAGGGACTTTTGGAACTTCTCCAAATTTTAATGAACTGTATTCACAACAATAAAACCACTTCCTACTGCCTGCTAGCGAGTGTAACTGCTTTTATCCCCTTTCAGTCATCACCTTCAGTATTCTCAGGAGAACTACTTTGTCCTTAGGTCCCCAGACCACCTCTGAGCTCTCCCTGAGAACGCAGGCTCTTTCCTTGCCTCTGTGTCCCTGTGACTGCAAGCAAGATAGTCCTCCATCCCTTCAAATGCTCTTCATCTGACCCCTCAGACAGAGAGTGGATAGTACTTTTTTTCTGCAAAGGGTGGACTAGGGCTGGGGGCCTAGGTATTACACTCAGGGAGTGCTCAAATACATCCCCAGCCCTTTTGGTTTTTTCATTTGAGGCAGAACCTGGAAAAGGTTCCCAGGTGGCCTTGAACTCACGACCCTCCAGCCCTTCACTCCTGATTTCTGGGGTTATAGGTGTGCACTGCTGTGCTCAAAACATCCTCAGTTCTGCATTAATTTTTTGAAATTCCTAAACAGTCTTTCTAAATTAACAGGCTGGCCTGAAATTTGCAATCCTGTTTCAACCTCCGGAGTAGCTAGGCTTAGAGTTGTGCAGCTGCACCCCATCTCCAGACCATCTTCGCTTTATTCTTTTCGCAGTTTTCATGCCTAGGTTTTAGTGTCTTTAAGAGGAACATTTTATAGTCAGATGACAAGAGGCCATTCCTAGGCTGATCTTCCTTAATCCCACAGATCTATTGTCCTGCGCACCCATAGTCATGTCCCATGAAAACACATTTGTCCCTATTGCACAACAATCCCGTGTCCCCATGTGTCAGGGCTCTCTCCTTGAGTAATCATATGGTGGTGTGTGTAGGTGAGGAGGAAAGTGTCCCCTGCTGGTCAGCAGTATTGGCTAGCGCTATACCCGCACCAGCAGGTTTCCAACAAAGCCAAGAAACTTCCCGACCCCGCTCCTGTGTTTTCTCACTGCTGCCCTGATTGCATGTGCCCCTCAGGCTGTCCCCGCTGTGGGCTCTGAGCGGAGGCACAAGTTACGTAGGCTGTCAGGCCTGAGGAGACCTATGAACGCAGGCAGAGGTAAACTGCAAGCTCTGACTGTCAGAAACTGTCTAAGGTGATCTGCAGGGAAAATCTGCCCCAGCAAGGTATGTGACATCTCCTAAGACGATCAAGATCTCTAAAGTGGCTTTAAGCTGAAAGGATTCCGCTGAACTAGTCCCGATCTCAATGTGTGATTTTGCTAGAAATTCCTAACCACACATAAGTAAGAACTGTATGCCAGTGACACCCACCAGCCAGTGGGTGGGCACACGACTGCAAAATGCCAAGTGTAAGGGGACTTTGGGATCATCGAGCCCCTCCTCCGGATTAGGAAACTGGCTCAGAGAGGGGTACAGACTTGCCTCACGGGCACAGGGAGCTGTAAAGGGCTGGGACTCAACCACGGGCCCCTACCTAATTATCTACCACTGCAGACTCGGGGTAAGGGCAGAGGGCAGGAAACTGAGCCTCAGCACAGAAGTAGCAGCAGAAGAACCTAGAGAACAAAGTGAGGGTGTGGCGAACCCTAAAACACGGCCAGGAGAGCCACGTGCCCTGTGCTCTCAACCTGTGCATGTGAGCAACTCGGTCACGGACTATGAAGATGACCATGGCTTGCTCAGCCTGTGAACCTAAAACTGCTCCAGAAAAGAGAATCTATTACATATATTTTCAAAAAACAAACATAAGGAAATGGGAAAGAACCTTGAGGACAACAGAAGGAATCTGAGAAGACACCTTTCCACACACACTTACTAAAACCTGCAAACAAACAACACATCCAGACTTAAGGAATGATTTGCAGAGGAACTGTGTAGTTCATGTCATAGAGAGTGGCTACCAGGAAACTGCAGATGCACCAGTGCCTCATCTTAAGGAGGTCTAACTCCAAGCAGAAGTCCATCCCTCAATACCGTCCATTCCATAACCTCTAAGGTCTTTCAGTTCTATGATTTAAGGTCCTGACTTTCTAAGAGTCATTTTCTGATGTGAAAATAGCTCACTCAACGAAAAAAAAGTGGAAATTTAGGATCATAGTTCCACAGATTCCTCCTTTCAACACTGAGGCAATGCAGGGGTTTCCTGTGCCCATTCTCTCCCTCCTGTGCCAGAGAATTATGGCATCTGAGTTTCACCTCCATCAGTTTACCCAGAACTGCTGTGCATCCAGCTATAGCACCCTTTTATCTAAAACAGCATACATTTAAAAATTTGGATTAGACATACAGGAATGGATAAGAAAGAGAATTTTCTCATGCCACTGACACTCCACAGTCTGAAAGGGGGAGGCTTTTAAATTCTCCATTTGCTGCTCCCCAGAAAGAGTCAGATTTACATTTCTTACTCCTCATGGAAAGCAACCTCAGAAACAGTACCTGGGCAGGAATGCAGTGACTGCAACTATGTTTTATTGAAAGAAGCAGTGGAGGAGTTAATATAGGGCCCACCTCACCACCCACTCCTCAGCCCCAAAGCCACGCAGGAGAAGGTCTCTGGAGAAGGAAGCGTGTGCCTGTTGGACAGGAGCCCTAACTGCAGTTATTTCTTGT